>JARACY010005676.1:0-20822 GCA_029255725.1 Scrobipalpa atriplicella | reverse complement strand
AATCGCATGCGAAAGTTGCCCTTTCGTATGCGCATTGGAGTTCGAGTGGTTCAAAAATACGGCTCACGGTCTCATATTTTAAAACATCATCAACCATTTCTTACCTGTGGTCTAGGCCCAAGGACTTTCGAGAAGATCGTCTGTATAAGCGTGACTCCAAGCGGGTATCCCACGGACACACACGCATATCCTAGCAGGAACTGAGGAATGTTAATGCCCCTGGAAGTCTCACACCAGGGTTGGGTAGACTGGGGGCAGCCGCCGCCGGCCTCCGTCGCATTGAGGGGCGCGAGGGGCGGAGGACCGGGGCCCCACGGGATGCAGAACACTGAGGCCAGCCCTGTGAGGAGGAAGCCGCCCCATAGTAGGAGAGCTCTGAAAACAAATAAAAATTTCTTGTTGATTTGAAATCGAACTACTCTTCAGACCAAAAGGCATTATACATAAATGAATATTCGACATAATTGGTTTACCTCGAGTAGGTCTTCTGGCGGTGCAGGAAATGGGGAGGCTGGGACATGACAGCAAGTGGTTCTTAGTTTGGGTAGCCCCGCAGCCACACTTGTCATCGAGCGTATAACCCCATTTCTTTTTGTTCTCGGCACACCTTCCAACACCTGCTCGTAGCCTATTAAGAGATTCCAGGTAGCCCACGGAAGTTGGTGTCCTGGCGGTAAACTCTCTGAAGGGAGAGTTTGGTTGTCCGCAGTTGGGTACCTTTCTACCCACCGCTCGAGTCTAGCCTTACTTTCTTCTACATACCAAGAGGCGACCACTAGACCAAGGAGGAGTTGTCAGTTACCATAAGGCTTACCTTTCTTCAAAACATTTGGTAAGAGGGCCGATCAGAGCGAAAGTAGCGCAAGCAACCACCGCTCCTGCACTCATCAGCGCGCCCATATATTCCAGAGCCTGCTTCTTGGACCACGCGAACTGATCCATCGTCAAAGAGGTCGCTAGGGTCTCCAACAGTACGAAGTTGAAGACTAGAACGAAGAATGCGGCGATCAGCGTCCAGCTGCTCACGTAGTCTGGCTTCATGGATTTTAGGGCTTCTTTCTCTGAAAAATGAGAAATCTTATGTGAAAACACAAGTTTACCGCTAACGTTATTAAGAAAACTTTAAGAAATTATTAAATCAGAAGTTTCATAGAAATAAGATCCTAACATACTGCACGTAAGACCATTCCAAACGACGAGGACGAGTGCAGTTGCACTGCCATATGTAACAGCTGTAAAACTTTCTCACCTGAATCCTTTCCTTGTGCCACCATAGCCTCTCTAGCCGCAATCTTCCTCTCTTTGAAACACCATGGCAGGAACAGGATAAAGTTGACCAGCCCCAAGATAGCGTTGATCCATCCAGCAGCCGTGTACATGTCCAGGCGGAATGGCGAGGAGTAGTCTCCTGGAGGGTTGTAGGGGGGTCCAGGGCCGAGGGGGGCTGCTGCTGCTTGTAGCGCTGGACCCACCACGAAGCCCAGGACTTGAGCCAGGGATACTCCAGCGACGGCTCGTGTGCGCTCGCTGACGAGGGTGGCTGCTGAGAGGTAGGAACGGGCTACTGCGATATTGGCTGAAATAGTAAAGAAGGCTTTGTTTTAAAACTTCTCTAGAAGATACCAATAATTAACTGCTAATTATTCTGGAGCTTACGAGTATACTCGTTGTCGCGAAGCCCAGTAGGATTTTATTCATAACAGTATACAAACAAACCATACCAACCTGAACTAACTCCAACCAGAAACCTGGCGAACACCATCCAGTACTTGGCGTATGGCCTCGTCAAATGCAGCTGGGAGTACAGTCCACTGGCCAGTACGAACAGCGCCAGAGAAGCCAGCAATGGCGCCCGCGCACTTGCGGCGCGGTTCGCCCATAGACCAAAGAGGGGGGAGAACAACAGCTGGCCGAGGGGGTTCGCGCCGACTGCTATGCCGAGAATCTCTTTCTTTGAGCCTGGTTCCAACTGGAATAGAAGAAAACAATTGTACACTTTGTACTCGTATGTTGAGAGGAGTTTACAAAGAGCCTGATATTTATGAATGGTGTGCACAATTATGTGACTATTAATTAATGGGTGTAATGTAAGGGACAACTTCCCACACACTGATAGGATTTGTCCAGTCGAAACTGAAACAACGTTCACAAAGAAATTATTTTAGGAAATTAAGAATGTTTATTGATACGAAACGGCTGATCGAGGTGGTAATTTTTCGATTCCTGAAAGAATTTTGTCATGAAAGTTCAGTTTCCATAACTGAGTAGGTAAAGTAGAGTAAACTATCAGTTTTTTGGAAGCTGTTCCTTACACGATTTATGTAATTTTTGAGTTCATTGAATATGTGAAACTATGCGAGTCTGAAGTTGTGACATCAAGACCTCCAAAACTCTTAAAGGCAATGACCGATTAATCGAAGAGGGATCTTTAAACAAAACAACGCACGCCATTGTTCAGCAACCTTCAGTCAATATTTAGTTGTTTATCTTTCTGATAATAATAAAGTAACAAGTTTGTTTTCAATTCATCACAAGTGCCAGATAACATTTTAGTCACAAAATCATATAACGATTTCGTAAGATAGTCTTTATAGGCAGCTAAATATCATAAATCCCAACCCAGAAATAGAAGATTTTATCAAAATGTTCTCGCTACAATTTTACTATCTGGTGAACTTTCTGAAAGATAATTCATGTTTCAAAAGATAGGTACATTCCGACGTAAAGCATATACGAATCCGAGTTACTAATACAAGAGCCCTGTTGCTTTGGTGATGTCATCCCAATATTTGGGCGTGCGCGAAAATTTCGCCGACTATCGAAACAAACGTGACAATCGTGAAATTGTTCGGTAATGTTATTGTTTGGCACAGTTCTCATCAAAAGATACATCATCAACCTCAATAACGAGTGGAGTGGAGTGCCAGCTACAGATTTTACAAAAACTACATCCAACAGGCTGTGTCTTCAAGAACTTGTCAGTACTTTAATTATTCAACATAAATTACTTACTATAAGAAACCTATTTTCATCTCGACGCGTGCAAATAACTATCGAGAGCGTAAATAACTAACCAAGTATGCAAAGATAAATACAGTTGCGATTTGCCACCGAGAAAAGAAAGCGCATTCTTCCATGCTGGACTGGGAGCGATAGGAAAACAGATTGTTACTGCTGCTCTTCCCAGGCATACTGTTGAAATCAGTAAGGAAGGGAGATAGGGTTTCGGTGTAAGGCTGAAAACCGACCACTATAGCAATATACTATATACAGTTCGTTCCTTCTAATATGACCCTTAAAACCAATCCGACACCGAACGTCCATTTCTCGTGAACGTCCATTTCTTGCGAACGACCACTTCCCTGAAAGTCCATTAACTTGGCAGATGTGGTGAAAACTCTCTCTATTATTCCATTGTCGATCTGTTTACTCCATAAGAGATACAGGCTTAACTATATAAATGTATGAATGTATGTAGAAGAAAGTGTTTGCTACTTGGAGATGGGCCGCCAATTGCCAACACTTTCCTAAGTAAATGAGTTGAATCGCCACGTGTAGTAGGTGACTGTGTCGTCTATAAATAACATGAGAACGGTCACTGGTTGACAGGCGGAATGCATTTATGTGTAGAACTGTAGCACAGAATATTGAAATAGTAGGTACCACATACATAACTGTAGTCTAAACAAAGTTGCACCTCGTGTCCAGTATCATACATTCAAGTTCACCGTACGAACAAGAAACTAGTGTAGTTTTTTTTTTGTTGTAAATCTTGCTGTCAAGCTAGCAGATGCCATAACATGGTTGATACTAGCATGGTATGCAAGGTAGGTTCCATGGAAGGTGACATTCAATTTTAGGATGGCAAGACAATTTTTGGCCTTTGTTTCGAATCTCTAGAAACCTAGTCTTATCCGTCTTTTATTCGAATCACTAGAAAGGGTTCAATAAGTATAAAGCTACAAAACCCGTTTTCACATCCTGATTCCTGACACATATCAAACGCATAAATTTTTTGACAGTTTTAGAAACACTCATGTGATGATTTTACAGAAAATTATAGATTGGCATATAAAGGTTGGAAAATTATGTAAAAACATTAATTACGAGATAAAGCCTCATTTGTTTTCAGTAGCTCTACATTTTTTCCTTTGCTATGCTGTGTGAACTATCACAACACAACCAAATCAAGCAGACATAGAATCTACAAGCACATGAGAATTATCATGAATGGAACGCAGCTACTGGCAGTGTGCCCGCATAATCTGTCATAATGCTTGCTGTCATAATCTGACAGGGGGAACTGACAGTCCATCGCCGGGTCTGATGCGCATGCACACGAGTCGAGTCTATATTTTACAGTCACTTTTTTTGTTTTCAGTAACTCTACTCTTCTTCTTTTTAGCTCTTAAAAGTACATCACGTAGAAATACACTGTACACGCACAAGAGGAATATATTATCATGAATGGAACGCACTGCTACTGGCAGTGTGCCCGCATGCTTGCTGTCATATTCCGATAGGGGGAAACTGACAGTCCATCTTAGGGTCTGCGGCGCAGGCGCATGCACATTATTGTATTGTGAACGTGTAGAGGTGAGTTTTTTTTTTTAGAGGAGACCAAGATGAAGCGAGCTTACACAAGGCAAGGAGCTTTAAAACACAGCAAAACGTTCTGCACCTGTCAAAGTTGATTAAACAGAATCCTTCCCAGCAGAAAATTTATTTGATCTTCATGTAAAACCATAGGCGTAAAGCCTAATACTAATAGCATTAGGCAATAATCTGCTTCATAAAGATAAACATCTTGGACTTCGGCCAAATTGTATTGAAGAGTCACGATGATAGCGCCATAGTTTTTGTTTACAAATATTGTATGTTGTATAAAAATAAATACACGATGAGAGGCCTCTCAAAATTTTACCAGACTTGGTTAAAATGACCGTTGGCACTCTATTTTCCCTGTAAATTATATAGGCGTGATTTAAACCTTGTAAGGTTACACAGTTAATAGTACGTTACATCTGTTAATTGGGCGAATAAAACAATTGAAAAACAAATAAAAGTTAAACAAGAATTTAGAATGCTATTTCTCTAGCCTAGGTTTGCTGGAAGAGATTTATTTTTAGAAATAAACTGTACCTGTTGTATCTTTGTTTTCTATGTACCTATAAATGTCCTTTGTGTTTTATTGTGTACAATAAACTGTTAAATATATAAATAAAAAACAAATTAGTTTGCGTTAGTTTTGATCACTGACACGAAGAAAAAGAAGAAGATGAACAAGGCCTAAAAAAAAAAAAATTTCAGACCTTTTGATCCATACAAGTAAGTAGAAAATATTTTATTATTATTTCTCGTCTCTACATTTGCCAAAATATTTTGTTATAGGATGTGCAATACGTCCAAAAAAAACCTAGTTCCCTATTTCTAAATGATCAGCAGGTACTAATGTACATAAAATCACGCCTATATAGGCAAAATAACAACGGCTTTTGAATACTCTAAATTAAATAAACATAATAATAATGTAGATTGTTATCTACGTCAACCAACAATCACACCCATTGTCTTTCGCCCCACTTTGATAAACAAATGCAAATCCAATCTCGTCATAGAAAACAATTATACCGGGTGTAAGGGACAGCAGCGTACCGAAAACTGAAAGGGGTTGCTCAGTCAACGAAACTGAACAACTATCACAAATACAAAATATACTTTATTGCACAAAAAACACAGAAATCACAAATTATTACACAGAGAAGTAGTACGATTGGCGGCCTTATTGCTAAGGTAGCAATACCTTCCAGGCCACCAACTGCCTGTAGGAAACAGCAGAATAGAAAATGTTGACACTATCACTAGTAAATTCTTTCAGAAAAAAAAAATGACTTCTCCATAAAAAATTACCAGCTCGATCAGACAATTTGTATGGAACAGCCCGAAAAAAAAAAAACTTGAAAGAATTTCCAGTTAAATGTTTTTCAGTTCTGTTGATTGCGAGCACTATTTGTTGTCAATACGCTGTCCCTTACACCCGGTATTTTAATTTATAAAGTACACACGGGTTCATTGTGCAAAGCAATTAATACGAGATTGCGTGATTATTAGAGATACGAGGTTCTCTCAGTTGCATAGAGGCCGCATTATTGTGTATCAATTCTCTGTTTTAGTTTGCTATCTGAATTAGATTTTAATTATAATTAATTTCACCATACATGTAAGATTTCTATATTCTGCAAGAATTATTATTCCACATAAATTAAAATAATATAAGAATGCTCGTCACGAAAAAATTATATTAAAGCTATGATTAGACAATGAATAAATTGATGATTGAATACGTAAATCTAATAAGTACATGCACAAGTATTTGCACACAAATGTGGACTTTAGGTTCTGCTTGAACAATTTATTTATAATTAACAATCCTTATTTCCTCCAATTTTCCCTTTTAAGTTAAGTCGCTGAGTTGTGAGCTAAGTAACAAATGTGAAGTTCACGCTCACTGACGACAATAATCTAAATAATTCTACATTTTGTACGCTCACTGCTCAGCAGTTGCGACAAATCTAAATAATTGTATATTGCTCAACAATGGCTTGTGAACTCGCGATAACACAGCTGTTTGCTACAGGCTATAATATTATACTCGGCACCAAGCAAGTAATATTATCAAGCTATTTTATATATTAATGGAAAATTCTGAAAATTTCCTGGAGAAACGCAACCCGTAAATAAAAAATATACACTCGTTCAAGTCCTATACAAAACTATCGATCGATCAGCTAATATCCTAAACAAAATCCATATTTATTTATTTTAATACTTAAGTTGATATTTATCATCTGTTATGATTATGTATAATAATAATTACAAGGTCAATTACAGTCCAACATAATCATAAGTACATAGGTAAAGATCAGGAAGAAACTATCTAAAAATTGTATTTTTTCCCTTCTTTCAGAACAATCTAAAGATAAAACGTGCAAAATAGGATCACCACCGGTCTACCTACCTACTAGCACCTTTAGGCACTATTATCTATTCTATGCTAGCATTGAGTAGGTAACTACTAGCATAACTAGCAGCAAATTGTATGATTGATTTGTGTTTGTGTTCGGCTGCGCGGCAGCCAGCAGCTGATTCACGTGACCCTTGAACCGCCCCGGCGTACGCGCATATACGTGTGCGGAGAGGTTGATAACGTTATCAATATGTTTGTGTTTTATTTTAAAACTTATTTTGAGCTACGTGTATAAACAAATTATACCTGCGATTGTAGTCACTAGTTTAGGTACTCCTACCGGTTTCGCTTATCTTATCAATCAGATACAGAACACAATAATTTTATAATTAAACATAAAAACGTTTTAAACTAACAGTTAAGTCCCTAGTATAAGGTTGAAATCTTGAGGTCAAAAACTTCTAAGAAAGAAATGAGTAGTCGGGTAATCGTTTACTTTAACCATATGAGTAACACATTTAATATAATAAAAAACTAAAAATATAATTGCAATAATTTATCCTCATTTACCTTTAGCCTGAGCTTGCTGTCTTTTAACAACAATGGCTCGTCACGTCGTTATAAGATATAACTTTATTATAAGTGTCAGGTAGAGCTATTTAAAAAGTATAATTAACGTTTATGTGTACTTTTATTTTTTACTAGATCGAGAAAAAACCGACATATACATGACACATACCCAAGCTTCTCCTCCAGGCTAAACTCTAAATTAATCGTGCCAGCAGGTATATGAGGCTTTCAGTTAAAAAGCCTGAAAATTGTCACTCTACTGAAATTAAACCAAAAATACAATCGTGGCAAAACAAAAGGTTTTAGAAAGAGAATAATAGATCTTAAGTACACTCTTTGCTAGTCATTTTAGAGTTCGCCATAGAGTCGTGGTGATAGAATTAGTCAGCCTATACACTCGGTTATGGTGACTAGCTACTTCCAGGGTGCGCCGCGGGGAAGCTTCTTCCGTGCACCCCGTTAGCCATTGGTGTCCTACTGTTGAGCTTCTGGCCTCCCTTTGGTCTCCCCACGACTCTATCCTGAAAGCCGGAAGGCCTGCTCTTAAAGAAGGCGTCGCGTCGAGTTCGTCTCGCCACTGTATGTCTCTATCTATTGTTAAATTGTATACTTTGTACGTAGAGAACGATTTAATGTTTCCTTGAATTACTCCTTTATTGATAAGTTTATCAAACGTTGAGTAGTAAAACAGCATTGTATGTCGTCATAAACAATCATCCTACAGGTGACTAGCTTCCTGTCAGCGGTGTCACCCGCTGCTAAATAAGTTTTCCCGTGAGAATTATGTATTTTCCCGCGGTAAAAAGCCTATGTTACTTAGGGTGAACGTGGCCTTTTAATGGTGATAGAATTTTTGAAATCGGTCCAGTAGTTTTTGAGTTTATTTGTTACAAACATACACACATTTTAGTATAGAGAGAGATAATAAATATATTGTTGCAGTTTTACACATCTAAAATTGATTGAAACTTGTAGGATTATTTTTTTCAATAGATAGGACAAAGTTTCGGTAAAGTAGTCGAGGATGTAAACTTCTGAAAACTCGAACAAAAATACAGGTGTACCAACTGTACAGGATTATTTTTTAGTTAGAGCGCAAACTGCGACAAAGAAATTCTTCTGGATAAAGAAAAAAAAAAATGTATTGTGTGAACCTTGGAATATTATGTAATTTATATGCAATTATGTTAAGTATTCTCTATTATTAAAATAATATTATATGCAATCTATGGACCTAGAAATAACAAAGAAACTTAGAAGTTTGCTGTTTGACTCAGCTGAGATCCTGACTAGCATTCTAGCATTCTATGTAAGTATAAGTATTATAATATTGTTTAATTAGTTACAATAATCCTTGCTCTACAAACATGAGTCACATTATGTGTCTGTTGAATTGAAAATGGCATAGTTGTTTCTTGCAACTTATTATGTATTCGATATAATTCCCTTAAGAGTCCGCACTGAGAGCATTTACAAGTTTAGTGCTCTAGTAGAGTGGTCGGTGACGTCTAGTTGCGTGTGTACTTCAATGCAACAACCTTGAGATTATACCGTGCCGTAACACTTGATACTGCTAGCAAACTCCACCTGATATTATTATCCACGACGAGGTATCAACGCAGGTTTTGTGGTATCATATTACCTTGCCTATGTGAAGATTGTGATGTTAAAACTGTCCACTATTAATTTGAAAATAATGACTAGGAAATTAGGTTAAGTAACACTATTAGTTCAGTACTTTGTTGTACTGCTTCTATTGTCTGGTGATCCGGAGGTCGTGGGTTCGCATACCACGGAGGCTTTATTATACACGTTCGATTGGCACATTGCAGGTTGATCACTTTAGCCTAAGTAAGATACCTAAGTAAGTCGGTCCTTGGCTATTTTTCTCTAGTCGTAATGGTCATAACAGTCATTCTGTATTCTATCCCATCCCATCAGAAGAGGGATAAAAAGGAATACTTGGAAAGTGTACTTGTGTGTTGCATAAAACTATAAACATGACCTGGATTGATTTGATTTTAATCGGTTTGGCCACCGTTGTCATCAAAAATCGATGAAAAAAAAACTATCGATGAAAAAGAGACTCACCTTATCAAGGTAGGGCCAGACGCCTGTAAGGACGATGCTGAATCCCAAAGACATTTGAAACATGGTGAAGTAGATGACATAGACGCTGCGCCATCTTTCGCGCCGATCCTGTTCTGATTCGAGGATTCCGTCTGCTGCAAGCGTCGGCTGGGGTGCTTCTGGCTATAACATAGGAAACAGCTAAATCAATATTTTGCATTTGGCACTCCAGAGCTATTTTAAAGAAACCGAAACTTTTACACGATCAGTGCAGTGATACTCGAACCATGCCGCAATCAACTGAGCTATCAAGTGTTCAAGTTTTCCCATCATCTATGTGTTTTTGTTATCCTGTCAATATGCGACATGAACAAGCGCAGTTCTTGTATCTTTGTGCTACAAAAATGGCTTCGCTACGCAGACAGATCTGTAATCTCTTACGACCATATACCTAAGATTCTTGATGGAAATGAGATAGATACTTTCCCCCAGCTCAACATGATCATCGCTTCAGTTTTCAGAAATTCACTGCTATTTCTTGGTACTACTATTGATCTTTCTTCAATAATGAACGAGACATGAAACTAGGCTTCCTTTCCAAGGTTATGATTATGACTGTCACATCAAGTAACTTGGTTGTCAGGCTCTTTGTTTGCAAATACTTGACTCGCTCACTACACGGTCGGTTCCGGTTCAAAAAATGCTGTTTCACATCCGTCATTAACACTAAGGCTCGTAGTTATAAAGCGATCTCAAGATTGAGAGCAATATTGAGTGCGGATTTGACAGGTAATTTTGTACTGGAATGACATTTCTGATACGAACTCAAACTCGCTGTCACTCTTAAGAGCTGATTATAAATACCGGCCTAAGGTGGCAGCATAACGATTTAAACTCAGGTTTATCTTCAAATAGAAGAACTTCTACTTACTGTTTATAATGAATAACGTATAAGTTTTGAGACTTTCGCGGTTGTTCACTGCAATTAGATTGTTGTTATGAACGGGATTATTACCACGATTATGTTTACTCCGAAATATCGAGGTAACAATAAACATAATCGTGGTAATAATCCCGTTCATAACAACAATCTAATTGCAATGAATAACGTAAAACAATACAAAGAAATTAATTAATTTAATTTTTCCAAGTATCAGACTTTTCACGATTTTCCAAGTGAAATCGATTTTTGAATATATGTATTGCTCATTTAATTTTTACATGGCACATCTTCGATAATTGTCACAAGGGCACGGGCATGGGGATGACAGGTGGTGGACCAACAAATGTATAAACTAAAACTAAAGATAGGTACTGTACAAAGATTCATTTAGGTTCTACAAAGCACAACATTTGTAATTTATTGACCAGTTATATTAATTCTATCATTATTAAATTAGTTATTTTACGAGACAAAATAAAAGTAGAAAAAGGGATGTTACTTTGTGAGTGTTACTTTGTGATTTCGAAAGACGTCGAATTTTAATTAGGTAATTCTATTAAGCTGTGTGACTTATCTATACCCGACACAGTTCGTTTCACTGACGAAAACTATTTACCAACGCTTACTTACAGCATGGCTTACAGCTAAATATAGATTCCTAACTGCTAATTTGTTGTCCGAGGTGCTTAAAAATTATGACCTAAGTAGGTATTTAATTCGGTTTATAATGTTAACTGTCTATTGTTTTTTCTTGATGTACCTACAGTTATGTTATGATAAAGGGAATGAATAACTGAATAACTGCCTGCCCAGTTAATGATATACCTATGCGTGATCCATTTAATGTAAGTATGAAAAATAAAGATGCTAAAACTTTTAGTTTGTCTATTTCATGTTTTAAAAACAATAACAATGCGAGTGTCAATTTCCAAGATAAAGATGACGAGTACGCATAAAATGTATTTAGATAGGATTAAAATTAAATACAAATACAGCTTGTTTACTTTATTAAATACAAATACCGAAAATGTTTTGTTTATTATTTAAGAGAACTGAAAGCAACAAACACATGAAGCTGCTTCTACTCTCTCGTAGAAGGAGGTCAAAGGAAGGGTTTTGGTTATTAAAAGCTAGGGGAAAGGGCTGACAACTTGTCACTACAAGAAATATACGACTCTACTACATTTCAATATTTTTTTTTAAGACTAAGCGCGATGTAATACAGATGATTGATTAAATGAAAACCTTCTGAGAAAATTCAGGTCATTCAATACGTTAGGAGGTGTTTTTTTTAGTTAAATAAATCTACTCTTTCTAATGATTACGTTTCTTTAATTTTGCATAACATGAAATTATTATGAGACCTTTTCCGTCCACCGCCAATCTAAACACAACTTGCAAAACAACTTTCACTTGTTGGTCACCATCACCAGATGTTTTACTTTCGGCTGACGACCTTCAAGATTGAACTCTATTTACCTCTGGCACTTCCTCATCGACTTCTTCTCGCTTCCCTCTCCCCACCAGACCCTTTAGCCACTCCATGTTTACCACTATAACACCATTACAAAAACACACAAGCTCTCAGTTGAGTTTATTTTAGCAACCCGCATTCCATTGACCGATTTTAGGGCGACGCGTTTTTTTGTGACAATCTTTTCTCTATCGTAAGTAAACAAAGGCACGCGCTGAGACTGAGAGCGATGGGCCGCGAGTCTACCCCACCCATGCGAGCTCTTGACTGAGTAAACCCGCTTCAAGCTGCGGTTGGCATCGTCCACTCTCTGATAGCATGCTATTTGCATTCTGACAAGAATATAGATTCTATTCGAACGCAATAAGAACTGTGGTTTCTAGCGTACAGTAGCGAACACAAGTTAGTAAAACTTGCGCTGTCGACTGTTTGTGTTGGTATTCAATGGACAGCTGCTTTTGTTTTCTTTACGTCATTATTTTGTGTACGAAATATTATTCCGTGGTTATTCAATTTGATTTATTTATTCACTGATTCCACATTTTTTGTTAAGATTTTTTCATTCCTAGTTCCCAAAAAAAGTTGTAGAGACATCGCATCGACTGAATGGTAGAGCAACTTTCTTTGTTCGTCCGAAGTTACCTACTAATAGAGCAGGTTAAAGACTAATTAGAATTTTATGGTAAGTAAATACAAATTACTAAATTAGGTCATTTAATGATTAGCGATTTAGCGGTTAGCTTCAGAGATAACAATCGATAAGATTTAGCAACATGTAAAGCTGATTCGGAGCGCCTGAAAAATAATGAAGAGCAAAGAGAACACGTAACTATTATGAAATAGACAGGCGTTTGTGTCTGCCCTGTACAGTACGGTACGCTCGAAGATTGTGCTCTTCATAATTTTTTTGCCACAATCACAACTCGTAAAAATATTATTGAAATCGTAATGTGCTCTAAGTTAAGTGATATTCGTGCGTTAATCCTAGTTGGTGGCTACGGTACACGATTACGGCCCCTAACTTTAACGAGACCAAAACCCTTGGTAGAGTTTGCTAACAAAGCGATCGTATTACATCAGATCGAAGCCTTAGCAGAGGCCGGGATTCCTAAAGTGATTCTAGCCGTGTCATATAAAGCTGAGGATATGGAGAAGAAGCTGACTGAAGAAGCAAGGAAAATAGGAGTGAGTTTGATATTTTCTCATGAAATAGAACCTTTGGGTACTGCGGGACCTTTGGCTTTAGCGCGGAAATTGCTGGATGAAACTGTAGAGCCGTTTTTTGTTCTGAACTCTGACGTGATCTGCAACTTTGCCTTCAAGGAACTACTAAGTTTTCACAAAAATCACGGCAAAGAAGGCACAATACTCATGACTAAAGTTGAAGAACCTTCGAAATACGGCGTAGTCTTATGCAAGGAAAATGGACAGATCGAAAACTTTATTGAAAAGCCTGAAGATTTTATTTCGGACAAAATAAATGCTGGCATTTACGTTCTCAATCCATCAGTACTGGACAGAATAGAACTTCGAGCAATGTCTATTGAGAAAGAGGTGTTTTCGCATATGGTGGAAGAAGGACAACTCTTCGCTATGCATTTGCAAGGTTTTTGGATGGACATCGGTCAGCCTAAGGATTTTATAAAAGGAACTTCTCTTTTTCTCGCAGATCTGCGACAAAGGAAAGCTGCTAAGCTTCATGGATATAATGGGAAGTTTAAGATAGAAGGAAATGTTTTGCTAGACCCTTCAGCTACCATTGGCAAAGGTTGTCATATCGGTCCTGACGTCACCATTGGCCCTGGCGTGACCATCGAAGATGGTGCTTGTATCAAGAAAAGTGTGATTCTCCAAGGCGCTCATATTTCCCAAAACTCTTGGATAGAGAACAGCATTGTAGGGTGGCGTTCCCGTGTTGGTCGTTGGGTGAGAATGGAGAACATGACCGTGTTAGGAGAAGCCGTCGTAATCAAAGACGAAGTTTATCTCAATGGTGGCCAAGTTCTGCCTCATAAATGTATCACTCAATCTGTATTTGAACCACAAGTTTTTATGTAACTGCACTGAAATTAAAATACATCAGGAAATCGTATGTTTTATTTTAAAGTCGTGATTTTATGTATGTATGTTATCGATAAAGTTTTTATTTACAAATTTACAAGAAATAGGTATTTACAAAAATCGTATCACAATAATATACAAACAAACAAAACTTAAAACAAATTAAAACTAGGCACCTAATCAAAGAGCCCGCCCCGCAGCGTACCTGGCTCAAACGTTCCCATTACTCCAGCAGCATTCCCACGCTGGATCGCTAGTGAGATATGCTGTATGAGGTACGCTCCGGAGCGGGGATCGCAACCGCGGTCTCGTAGGCGTCGCCCTAGTTCTCGGACAAACTTTTTTGCCTCTATGCCCCATGGTCCTCCAGTTTCAACTGCGAACGGTATAAAAATATATCTATGCTCCAGCTCAGAATATTTCACATGTTTTTGTCCCGCAGCAAATTCAGCTGCGGAGCCTGCTTCTCGTGTGGTTTTTGGCAGGTGGGAGGCCGCGAAAGTGCTCACACAGGTGGCGTCCCAGAGCAAGCAACGCCCTTTTTCCCAGGGGACGAGCGTGAGGCCGTCTGGACGTTTACCGTCTGTTCGACAGAGCCCGGGAGGTTCTAGGACACAAGGAATGTTTGCCGACACCAGCGCACGCCGAATTATATCATTTAGTGCGTGGTGTCTAGGAAACCTCCCGGCACACTTCACGCGACTAAGACCATGGTGGCCAGAAGCGTCCACTGAGGTTCCACATGGGCAGTTGTGGGTTTCGCAGAGTCTGCAACCCAACCGTAGAGCTACTGCCACTCGTAGGGAATCGTTATCTAGGTGCGTTCCGAGCTGAGGGGAGGGAAGAGCGTGTAGCCAAGCACCTGACTCGGAACAGGTCGCTGCTTTTACACGGGCGAGATCTGCACCCGTAAGGGATTGGGTCAATTCCGACAAAAAATGTTTTGAGGCTAGGTCATCCCAGGCTCTCTGTAGTTCGGGTTTTGTAGGTGGCTCGACACCAGGACAGGTTACTGCCCAAGCTTCCAGAGCTTCGCTTTGAAAGGGGATGCTTAATCTTTCACCTTGTAAGTTTAGAATTTTAGTGACGAGATCAGCAACCCCGTTCGAAGACGCAAGGAAAGCCGGCAAGCTAACGGCCTGTATGCTCCTGATGCCAAGACCACCGTGTCTGATGGGTAACCCTGCTTGACGCCACTGGTTGTCATCGAGAGTGACGTTGATGACACTCTCCAATGTGTTGCGGATTGCCTTGTCAACTACAGAGACCTCTTCGGGGTACAGCCATGTCGGTGTTGTACGAATTATGTAAGTTAATTTGGGGAGTGAAAAACAGGCGCGGAAAAGAATAAGGGCGACATGGGCTGAAAGGTGCTTTAGATGTTCTCGGACCTGTGTTATCATTCTGGTCTTAGCCTCCAGAGCAGAAGGAATGGCGCTAGGAAAAATTGGTGCTCCAAGAAGGAAAAATGTGTTTTCATCAATCGGCCTGACACCAGGGCAGGGATGATAGAATTAAATAACGCAATATTGCTATTGGCATCCCCACCGCAAGAAAAAATTTCACACTTTGAAGTGTTTACTTGCAGACCCAAATGTGATAGACCTGAAACAAGTGTCCTTAAATCCCCTGCCACCGTTTCAGTATTTCCACCGATTGTGCCATCATCAAGGTACCATAGATTCAGGTGTGATTTTAACGAGATAACCACCTTATGTATTGCCAAGCTAAATATAAGGGGGCCCAAAGGATCCCCTTGTTGAGCTCCTACTTGAGAAGGGATCTGAGAGCCATTATAAGAAAGGTTACTCGTCATCGCGTAGCACTGGTGTAGGAAGGGATACAACGAAGGAATCAAATCCTTAACTTCCGTCAAGATTATATCCCTTTCGACACTATTAAAGGCGTTCTTAATAGTGTTGTTGCGATAGTAATAGTCTATCGATAGTATTGTGATACTATCGTGGCCTCGAAAATCAGTTACTTTTTCGATATTCCTATCGAAACTATCGACATTTCATGATACTATCGATACTATCGATAGTATCGATTGCATAAAATAAGTAATACTATTGTTAAACATCAATAGTATCGATACTATCGATACTATCGGCATAAAAACTATCAATAGTATCGATAGTATCGAAACTATCGATCGTTTTTATGCCGATAGTATCGATAGTATCGATACTATCGATAGTTTTGCCCTATCGATAGTTGAACATTTTACGATAGTATTGCTTGTTCTTTAAAGGTAATGTACATGATGATTAAATAGTTCATCTATCCTTTTATTTTCATAACAAAAGTTATATATTTCATTATTTTAAGTTATTTAAATGTATGTTATTTAAAAAAATTTGAACATGCTATATATTTGTGCCCCGGCGTTATCCTAGACGATAGTATCGAAATTACGTCGATAGTTACTGAATCAAAACTATCGATAGTATTGAACCGCGTAATAGTTTTTAGATAGTATCGATAGTATCGACTATTTTTTCGGATCACTATCGATACTATCGATACTATCGATAGTATCGTTTTTAATACTATCGATAGTATCGATACTATCGACAATTATCAAAAATATCGCCTACTTTTTACTATCGATACTATCGATAGTATCGATAGTATTGCAGAATTTCGATATTTTCGATAGTACTATTCGCGCTATCGACTTTTTTTCAAGGACAACTATCGATAGTGAAACTATCGCTATTGCAACAACACTAGTTCTTAAGGTCAACCTTGATGATGACACAGTCTGTATTTTCGGGATTTATGGCAAAAGCTCGCGTAGCGTGGATCGCCGCCTCGCAGCCTAAGATGGTTCCGAAGCCAACTTGATGAGGTTGCAAATAATTAGACATTTCGGCTCTTACTGCACGGCAACCTAACTTTGCCACAAGGCGGCGGAAAGTGCTCCCCACAGCAATGGGCCTTAATCCACCATCTTTCTTTGTGAGAGCAAAAAGTGTCGCTCCATACAGAAATGGGCATACTTCTGAATTAAGAGATCCCCGTAGAAGGAAATTACAGAGTTCCGTCAGTGACTCAAGTAGGCGTGTTCCATATCGACTGTTGAAAGGAAAAAGGGGCTAAGCGACACCTCCGAGCAAAATGACTTTTTTACATATTCGGAATCAGCGAATTTTTCTGCGTCGTTTAAGCTGGGTTTCGCTTCGATCTGACGACTTTTATGTCGCTTAGTACCCCCCAAAATTTAGGGCTCGTTTCTGATTACAGGGGCCTAAGCGACATGACGTTTTTGTAAAAATATAACTTGTGGCGCTTGAACCCAAAACCAAAACTCATTTTGGAATAATTTGTTTTTTAAGTCATTTATCTTTATTCGAACTTGAAAATCGATGGAGCTTGATGCCTTTTTACTTGCCCCGCCTTGACAATCGATGGCGTTTGTAACTTTTTTCTTTACCCCTTTGCTTCAATGTCGGTCGGTAAGTTCTATCTTCTCTGCCCAAATCATATAGACAGTGGCGCTTAGTACCTTTTTACTTGCCCCGCTTTGACAAACGATGGCGCATGGAACTTTTTTCTTTACCCTTTTTCTTAAACTATTGGCATTTAGTTCTTTTTTCTTTACCCCTTTGCTTCAATGTCGGTCGGTTAGTTCTATTTTCTTTGCCCAAATCATAAAGACAGCGGCGCTTAGTACCGTTATCTTTGCCCGATTTATAAAAACAATGGCTCTCAGTACTTTTATCTTTGCCCTTATTTTTAAAATGATGTCGTTAAGTGCTTTATTCTTTACCTAGTTTTAGTCAAGGGTGGTGCTTAACTTCTTTTTTCTCGTATTCTGTTTGAATTTGGTACCGTTTAGTTCTTTTTTACTCAGAAATTTTTGCCTAAAAATCGTATTTTAGTCCCTTTTACAACAGTTTATGGAAAAAGAAACATGTTGCTTAGATCTTTTATAAAAAATGTAATTGACAAATAGTTATGCTGCTAAAATTTATCACTTCTTTTTATCATTTTTAATACGTCTATTCATGAAGTTAATTAATCGAATAAAATATTAAAATTATTTCAATCTTATCTACAGGTTGAATTTAGAATTTTCTACCTAGCAAATACCGTCCCTACCGCCGTCCCTCGCAGTTTTGTTACTTTTGTCGATCTGCATGATATTTCCATACTGAACTCGAAGCGATGGAAAAACATAGAATGTGCTAGCTGCATCTCCTCCAAGGCATGCTCAGCTAAGGGATTCAGGGGTTTCAGTGTATTGTAATTTAGACGATGGGCTGACAACCTGTGACTACAGCAATATACAGATATGTCTGAATTAATCCTCAAAACTTGTCAGACGTGGCGGAACGACCTTTTTTAGGTCGTTGATGCTCTGCCTACTCCATGAGGGATAAAGGTGTGATTTATGTATGTATGTCGATCTTCATCTGGTGACTCTCCTTCTCTTGCGTATCTCTCGAACTTCATATGCATTATGTTCCTGCCGCCCCTTACGTCACTCGTGTCTTTCAAGAAATCATTCCCTCTATTCCCTCTTTACAATCTCATCTATCTTTTACCTCTCATCCTTCACAAAATCAAACTATACAAAAGTTGACAAATGACCCACCACCCGCATCATTGTGCGGGTCAAACGACAGCCAATCAAGTAGCTCACCAACTTTTACTGAACGGAAAGCCCACTGGAAGACTCCCGAAAACACCTAAGTTAGTCCAAAATCCGCAACAAACATGCAACAACATTAGCATGCCTTTCACACTCACTGATATCATCACAAGCATAAAAGCACTCAAAAACGGTAAAGCTGCTGGCTCAGATGATATCACAGTCGAACAGCTGAAACAACTGGGACCAGTGGCTGTATCCTGGCTGCTTAGTTTATTAATTTCTTGCATGACGACAGCAAAGATACCAAAATTGTGGAGAAAGTCTAAAATCGTGGCCCTACTGAAACCAGGGAAGTCTCCATCTGATCCCAAAAGCTGTAGACCAATTTCCTTACTGTGTCATACCTTCAAGCTTTTTGAGCGGCTAATACTTAACCGACTCACAGTTACCATTGACCCCATACTCATCCCTGATCATCCGGCCGGGAAAATCGTGCACCAGTCAAGTGCTAAACCTCACCCAACACATTGAGGATGGATTTGAGAGGGGAATGGTCACAGGAGCTGTATTTGTCGACCTTTCAGCAGCGTATGACACAGTAAATATTAATAAATTGTTGTCTGAAGTAGCGAGCTCCACAATCGATCCCACTTTTGTGTCACTACTAAGTGAGATGCTCCGTAACCGCCGTTTCTGTGTCCACTTGCATGGTAAAAGGAGCAGATGGCGTAGTCAGAAAAACGGGCTTCCTCGGGGTAGCGTCCTAGCACCCCTTCTATTTAATATCTACACGAATGATCAGCCCCAATACCCTAACACTCGTTGATACATCTATGCCGATGACCTTGCCCTAACTTGCCAACATAAAAACTTCGAAACCGTGGAAAGTACACTGAATCTTGCTTTGGAAGACCTTCACAAGTACTACGAGCATAATGCTTTAAGTCCTAATCCGAGCAAAACCCAGTCGTGTGCTTTCCACATACGTAATCGGAAGGCAAACAGGGAGCTGAAAATTTCGTGGAAGGGCGTTGCCATCCAGCACTGCAGCTATCCTCTAGGTACCTGGGAGTAACACTGGACCGCTCCCTGACGTACAAGACCCACTGCAGAAACACCAAACAAAAAGTGAGTTCCCGCAATAACCTACTGCGCCGTCTCTCTTCTACCAACTGGGGAGCAAACCCAACGGTTATGCGCACCACGGGGCTTGCTTTGTGTTTCTCTGCAGGTACGCATGTCCAGTGTGGGCTAGGTCAGCTTATACCAGAGATGTGGATGCGGAGTTAAATGACACCTGCCGAATAGGTAACTGGCTGTCTAAAGCCAACCCCGGTCGGTATGCTGTTTCCTCTCGCGGGAATAGCTCCACCCAGAGTCCGCAGAGAAGTGACCTGCTTGCTTGAAAAACAAAAGCAGGAAAGCGACCCAAGACATCCACTCTACGGGCTCTCCCCCGCCTTAGGTCGACTACGAAGCCGCAAAAGCTTCCTGCGATCTACACAGCCTACCAACCAAGACCCCTCTGACGTGAGGTGCAAGCTTTGGGCAAGTGAGTATCCACATTCACTGTACTCCCCCAACGAAAACCTGCCTCCAGGTTACAATTACAAAGAACCTTGGCCAATCTGGAGAAGTCTAAATAGGCTTAGGACACAGGTTGGCCGAAGCAAAGAAAACCTTTGCCGTTGGGGGTACTCCAGTAGTGCAGACGCCAGCTGTGAATGTGAAGAACCCTTGCAAACCATGGTACACCTCACTAACTGTCCCGCGTGCCCGACCACCTGCTCGCGTGAGGACTTACTTGTCAGTAACCAGAGGGCAACCACGGTAGCCGCTTTCTGGGTAAGTAAGATTTAGCCCGTGTTTCTTGCCGACACAAAAGAAGAAGAAGAAGAAGAAGAAGAAGAAGAAGAAGAAGAAGATCCTTCACGTATCTCATTATTCGCATCTACCTGGTCCATCTCATCTCTCTGGTCCCTCAGGCGCTTTTTGCTTTATGAGATCCATTCCGGTCCCTTCTTACCTAGTGTGTATATTTGTCACTCAATTCCTTTCAATCATCTATTTCCATGTTTTTCATCCCTTCTGTCTCCTGTTTTGTCTTGTCTTGATTGCAACAAATCCCCCGGTT
>JARACY010005675.1:0-20823 GCA_029255725.1 Scrobipalpa atriplicella | reverse complement strand
GCGATAACTCAAATTCAACATTGGTAGCAATTCATGGTTGCAAAATACGCGACTTAACTAATATAAGTCCATACCTGTCATTTTCTACCATGAGAGAACAGAACCGGATGGCAATAATTTTAGTTGAGATTTAGTTAAGTCGGGATGGTTACGAATCGGGGCCATTATAACTGTTTACCCCCTGGCTCGGATGAGGAACACATGTGTGCCCGGTAATGAATACTACCGTAAACTCGGATGAGGAACACATGTGTGCCCTGAGGGACTTTAACTCTAAAAATTAAGATATGGTGTTTTTTTTACTTTCTTTGTGCTGTAGTTGATAGTAAAGCCAAAGACAAACATATACTCTTTTATTTTATACCATAAACTATCAATGTTACATAGAAAAAAATTAAAAAAACTCATTTTGAAGTTACGGGTTTTCTCACTGGCAGTGCGTTAGTGCGTTTGATTCGAATTTATTTGTATTTTTTGTATGAAATACGTATGAAAACACATAAAAACACGAAAATATACATATTTCCAAACATTTTGATACCAATTTCTCAAAAAACAAATGTGTAATTGTGTGGAAATAATTTTATTAGTATTTTCGTCAATAAAAGTGAAGTACTTACAAAGTACTTACTTTGAAAGGGTAATTTATATTTTTTATTACAATTTCTAACACCAAAAACTATTTTATTTGATAGTTTATGTATTCAAGAACAATTCCTGTAAATTTTATCCATAAACATTGTCCGAAAGTGAAAATTTGCGAAAAATTGCAAAGTTTGCAAAAAAATTTGCAATTTCCGCCACTACCGGTCGCCATTTCCGCGAGCCAGGGGGAGTATCAAATTACGCTTACTGCGCGAGCGACGGGGTTAACAGGGGTATCAAAGCAAGTATGTGTTTGAGTTATAATGTGTGCAAAGCGCGAGTCTTCAAATAAATTTTTTTGTTACTGCTGTTTTGCTGACGTCTGATTGGTGGTCCACTGCTAGCAGAATTACGGTAATAAGTACAGTGCACCATAGGATATTACCCCGGTATACGGTTTTGGAACTTTTGGAACGGTCTCCTTTATTCAAAAGGGACAGAGAGTTCACATCTAGCTATCTCGCACGGCACATTTTCTTGTTGCCGGAGCTCAGTCCTGTTAACATATTGTCCATGTCCGTGCCAGATAACTTTGCGGTTATGTATGGCGCTAGTGTCTTTAGAACATGACACTTTGGAGACTGGAAAAATTAGTTCCATTTTTCTTCACGCGCAAAGTTATTTGGCACGGACTCATGGTCAAAACATGTTAGGGCTGCCAGGTGAAAATATTTTGCAATCTTATCACAGCGTAGTAGTTCTTCAACTGAAATTATATGACGGAAATTTTTAACTATTTATTACATAAAAACTTAAACATTTAAAAAAAATATACTGAGTAACCCACATCCAAAAAGCTACATACCTACAATTCACATTAAAAAGCTTATAGCTGTAAAATAATTCTAATGTAATGTTTTTATCGCGGAACATTGACAGAAATTTCCGTCAATCAGGAGAACTACCCAGTACAAGGAGGTTTTATTCTGAGTATCACGGTGCAAAAGTCGGATTAAATAAATATATATTTAATTATTTATTATTGCACACAAATAACATCCTAATAAAAGTAAACAAAGAACCTGATACAGACAATGGGCCCGATTCGTAACCATCACGACTTAACTAAATCTCAACTAGAATTATTGCCATCCCGTACTCTTCCCTCATGATAGAAAGTGACAGGTTTGGACTTATTAGTTAACCACGAATTGCTGCCATTGCTCTATAGAGAAAAATCTTACAACAGACGTTTTGAAGCAACCATTCGCGGACTGGCAAACACGTAAAAGCCAATTGCCGAATTCGGGGTTTGGCAGGTATGTAAAACGACCAATCCGCGGAGTGGTACTGATGAAATGCCAGCCCGCGAAGTGAGCAGTTTTTGATTCAACCACACCGCGAAATGGCATAGAAGAAATGCCAGATACCGAACTAAATAAAAAAAACGCTGTCATGGGTCGTCGGGTCAACATGGATCGTGTCGGCGGAGATGAGTTGTCAGTGCGGGGAAGAGTTATCAGTGCGGTGCGGGGTGAGTTGTCAGTGCGGGGTGAGTTGTCAGTGTGGGATGAGTTGTCTGGGCGGGGATGAGTTGTCAGAGCGCGATAAGTTGTCGGTGCGGGATAAATTGTCAGCGCATCATAAGTTGTCTGACACTGACAACTTATCCCCGCACTAACAACTCATCCTACACTGACGACTCGTCCCCCACTGACAACTCATCCCGCACTGACAACTCATCCATGCACTGACAACTCATCCCACACTGACAACTCATCCCTGCACTGACAACTCATCCCGCACTGACAACTCATCCCCGCGCTGACAAATCATCCCCTCTCTGACAACTCATCCCTGCACTGACAACCCATCCCCGCACTGACAACTCATCCCCGTACTGACAACTCATCCCCACACTGACAACTCATCCCCACACTGACAACTCATCCCACACTGACAACTCATCCCCCACTGACAACTCATCCCGCACTGATAACTCATCCCCGCACTGTCAACTCATCCCGCGCTGACAATTTATCCCACACTGACAACTCATCCCCGTTCTGATAACTCATCCCGCACTGATAACTTAACCCCGCACTGACAACTCATCCCCGCAGACATGACCCATGTTGACCCGACGTCCCATGACATCGTTTTTTTTTTAATGTAGTTCGGGGTCTGGCATTTTGTCAATACCACTCCGCGGATTGGTCGTTTTACATACCTGCCAAACCCCGATTTCAGCAATTGGCTGTTTCGTGTTTGCCAGTCCGCGGAATGATCATCAATGATCGTTTTAGAACGCTCAATGGCCGAAATGAGCGATTTCGGGGATTGTGCGTAACATATATATACTAACTATTATTAAGTTAGTAAAAAATCGTCCGTTTTCCGTGACGAGATAAAAAAAAAACTAAAATTATACAAGTGGCAGCCCTAAAACCGTACTGATTTGGCAGATGTTTGGCAGACGCACGGGCGATTTTTTTGACATTCGCAATTCGCACCGCCGGACGCCGAAACACGTGGCCTCTCTCCGAAAGACGTGGCCTCTCCCATACATTCCCATACGTTTGTTTTTTTCGCAAGACGCGCCGCCAGTTTTGACGCAAGAAAATTCGCGCATGCGAAAAAGACGTGGCTTCCGCCTAAGACACAAATTTTTCTCTATTTACTCACCTACTGACCTGATTTCCGTAAAAAAAAATGTTCGAAATTATGATAATTCTTCTGGCGCGAACAACTGTGCATTTCGCAGGGGGGTCTCGTGCTATCAACACATTAATATGGTGCTGCAAACGCTCTGGCAATTCCAACACCACTTCCTTGTTCCTATTTGCTGTATGATCCTATACAGCAGTAAAGTCTGTATTAGATTCGAAAGCAGCACATTCGAAAGAAAATATGATTTTCTAGGACTTTCTCCTTCATCTTCTACATTCAGAGAATGGGCGCTTTTCCACTAGACGGCACGTCAACGGCAACGGCGACGGCACGGCGAGATCACGTGACAATATCTATGGGAATCGATGACATGCCGTGACGGTGCCGTGCCGTCAAGTGGAAAAGCGTGTCATATAATTTCATTGATTTTCATACATTATCTCACCTACGATATCGTCGACGGTATCGTGCCGTCGCCGTTGCCGTTGACGTGCCGTCTAGTGGAAAAGCGCCCAATACCCATCTTATAGTACAGACAGGATTTGGTATTGTCAATAGCTTTCTGCCTGGAGATTCGTTCTTATTGCCGATATGGGGTCGTGATCTCTACAAATATTTTTGTGCAGATCCCGACATGTACTTCAGCAAAGGAGGCCCGCTCCAAACGGATGAGATTATTTCAGGAAATTGTTTATGGATTTTCATGAAATTTCGTATATTGTTGCAGTAAATCAATTGTGCAAACATACGAAATTTCATGAAAATCCATAAACAATTTACTGAAATAATCTCATCCGTGCGTGTCACGTGATCATACCTATTAGCATTATTATGGTCATCATTAGTCGAATCACTAATTAGGAAGTATAATTGGCTACTTTGGAACCATTTTGGAACTAGTTATCAGTGCCACTGGCCATCCGCGTGTTTCTTAAATAAAACTTCCACTGCAGTCTACATGACTTTGTTAATGTATGCCAAAGGTGTCGATTCTTCTTAGAACACGACTTGGCTAAAATAAGCTCATCTTCATCATTCGCTTGCCCTAATACCTTGACTAAAATAAGCTATACCTGTTATATTCTGTCATAGGAGGACAGAAAGCGACAACAGTATGGCGGACTTATTTTTATCCTGTCATTGTTATTGGTCTTTAAAGAATTTTAGTCGATGGCCTTTCACATCACTACTTAACAATCCATAAATTCTTAAACGGACAGGATTAAACCGCCGTCCCATTCCGTTCTCTTATAATGACATGACAGCTATGAACTTATTTTAGTTAAGTCGTGTGCAACACCGAATCGACGCCACTACTGCACTGTCTGCGTGACTTTGTTTGTGTTTGCTATTGTTTACAAATTGTTTACTTGTTTTGTTTACATTTGCTGATCGTCTGACCGGCAGGATATTGGTGTACTTCAGACAGGACTTGGACGACTTGATTATAGTAAAAACTTTTTTGTAGCGAGATACGGTTTCATTTTTCTGTTGTTGTTTTTTTTGAATGTTTTTTGTATAAACATTCCGTTTATTGTTGCATGTTTTAACTTAAACAGCTCAAAAGCTCAATAATTTCCAGATATGCAATCGTGATAATAATATTTTTCTTATATTCCGATGCCTGAACATATTGCGAGAAAGAAACATTTGACGCTCGAATAACATGTACAAAATCATTATTATCGAGACTGGATTGTATTTTGGAAATTAACGTAGGTACCATCTAAGGCCCGTATTTATAATCAGCTCTCAAGAGTGACAGCGAGTTTGAGTTCGTATCAGAAACGTCATTCCAGTACAAAATCACCTGTCAAATCCGCACTCAATATTGCTCTCAATCTTGAGATAGCTTTATAAATACGAGCCTAAATTTCCCACACCAGCCTACGTGACCGCGCACGCACAAGCATTATCTAGCTACAAAGGGCTACAAATATTTGGTTGCTATCGATAAAAATTTTAATCTATTATCATTTAATAAGGAAGCCCGGATGGTGTAGTGGATAAGGCCGCGGCTTTCTGTGCAGGAGGTCGTGATTCGAATCCCACCACGTACCAATGTGTTTTTCGGTTTTCGAATTTCATATACATGTACGTTTATTCGGCGCTTTTACGGTGAAGGAAAACATCGTGAGGAAACCTGCACACACCTACGAAGAAATTCAAAGGTTGTGTGTAACCTAATCTAGGATTGGGTCTGGTTTCCCTTCTGGGTTGCGAAGGTCAGATGGCAGTCGCTCTGTGTAAACCAGTACCCTCGTTCAATCCCCTAGATAAGGTATCCGACCCTGTGAAATACGGAAAAAAGGCTAGGAAATTATACTACTACTTATGCAGATTAACATTTTTACTGTTGATCTATAGCAAAGGCAGGTACCTAGGTATTTTGTTCTAACTCAACTACCTACCATAATAGGCAACTTAAATTATCAATTAGCTGATATAGTTAAGTTATACCGGGTGTAAGGGACTGCTTCCCGCAAACTATAGGGGTTGCTCAGTCAACGAAACTGAACAACATACTCTAGTTTTTTTTTTGAGGAAATGAAAAAAAAAATACTTTCCCATACAAAATGACCACCTCGATCAGAAAATTTTGGTAAAGCCTTTTTTTTTCATTTCCTGAAATAATTTCCTGGTAAAAGTTGTTCAGTTTCGTTGACTGAGCAACCCCTATCAGTTTGCGGGACGCTGTCCCTTACACCCCGTATAAAATATCCTAGGTTATAGAAGACGTTTAATTTCTTTTTATAATTCGATAAAACATTCCTTATCATGACCAGGAGCTACGCTAAAATATCAGTGACTAATGAGGGGCCTTGCATTTTTAAATTTATTTTAGTTTATTTGGAAAATACAACAGGTAACAATCGGTATATGAATGAAATATGCGCTAAATTTTAATGCTTTCTTGTTTGTATGTAAAAGGTAGTACTGGGCATGGGTAAATATCTCTGTAACGACTTCTTACTGACTGAGTTATGCTTCTAGACATAATAAAGTCTGATGGTCTGTTATCCAACATTGATAAGATAAATTATGTCCTAGTTAGATTTCGAAGATAGGACAAATGATAACAAATACAAAATAGAATATTTCCTTCTACAGTAGATTAAATACAATACTTATTGGATTTTTATAATGTTCCTGCATATCTCAATTTCTAAATGTCGGAGGCCAAGAATCCACGTCGGGTCTCTGTGCTGAGCCAGCAAAGTAGTAGTGGTATATCTATTTTTTTTTAATTTATAGTATTTTTATAACTTTTATAGCTAGCTTTGTAAGTAGGTAGTAACTAAAGATACGTCGGATATACATCAAAATTGACCAACCCAGAGGCTAAATCACCTTATAACCCAAACGTTATATCGTGGGAGAGGCCTTGCCCATCAGTAAACTTTCAGCCGCTGAAATGATGACTAAAACTTATTTAAATCAATCATCAGTATAAAGTCCATCATCGAACATCGTCAAACCACATTTTACTTAATTAAATTGTGTGTTTAAAAATAAAAGTGACGTAGAAATATTTTTTCCTTGTGTCAGATTACGTCGCATTAAACGTGTGGAATTTGAACTCGGCACTACGACCGATATGAAAATAGGGTCCTATGTAATAATAATCATATCTAAAATTTATTTTATCCTATACGCACATTTTTATTGAATGTAAATTGGCGAGAATTTAATCAAAAATTTAAAAACCTAAATATTTTTTGAGTAGAAAAACCGTAACAAAAGCAACTTTTTAAAATTTCGTTTGTACCTTGGTTAGGTTAGGTTAGGTTAGCCTGTTTATTCTTTCTTCAAAGGGGATCTTGGAATTTTGATATAGAAATATAGCACTCAAGTTTGTTGTATCTTTTGGTGAGCTTCTGAAACTCTACCCGTCGTCGTCGACTTTCTCTGTCACGGCTGGTCTAAGCTAGTTAAGAGTCAATAGCAACAAAAAATATAATTTTGGACCTCGTATAAAGAAGTGATAATATGCAACAAAATATTCCGTCACCCAATTTAACGATAATAGTTCGGACTTTGACCGCGGTGATTTGTCGTTAGTATAAAGGTCGTGTCACGTAATGATTTCATAATAACTGGCTATCATTAACTGCTAAACGATTAATTTTATTGGTGTTAGGACTCCGTTTATTAATGAATACCTATAATTTTAATAACTTGACAGTTTAGCACGAGTCATGATCATGATACGTACGGAAAAGATTAATAAAGATTAACTTAATTAAGTAGGTAATTTGACATTATATTGCACACAATATTCTGTTGTTTGTTACAACGTATTTCCGACACTTGTGGACAACAACGTATTTCTTACATACGGGGTGTAAGGGACAGCGTCCCGCAAACTTATAGGGGTTATGCGGTCAATGAAACTGAACAACCACCACCAGGATTTTTTTTCAGGAAATGAAAAAAAAATTTGCTTTTTCATACAAAATGACCACATCGATCAGACAATTTGTATGGAAAAGCAATTTTTTTTTTCATTTCCTAAAAAAAATCCTGGTGATATATGTTCAGTATCGTTGACTGAGCAACCCTTATTAGACCCCGGTATATTTTCGAAATATTAATAACCCTCTTTTAATTAATTCTTATTTATTTATTTCTTTAACAATTTATTTTACACAAAAAAATTGCATAAAACACAAGGATACAACAAGGCACTGCTTATTTCTAAAAGGAAATTTCTTACAGCAGATTTTTGTACTTATAGATCATCTCGTCTGGCTCCAGTTAAACTACACTTCAGTCCGATAAAAATTTGCTTTTTCCATAACTACCTACCTTATCAAGACTGATAACTTTTCCGTATCAAAGTCAGCACCAAACTACCTCCTACGTTCCCCAAATAATAACACGAAAAACATGTCTAAAATTATCCCCACATCCGTTTTGATATTGCACAGGAAATTCAACTGCATACAACAAAGCTTTATATGCAGTAAATCTCTCTCTTATGGCTATCATAATAATGTTTATTTTCGCTAGTCTCGGTTTCGGGAAGTGTGGTATTTTACCGGATCTAGGTGTTATGTGTAGATGACGATATATGTAATTGTTTGGTGCAACGACCTAACCTGTCTATGTACTAATTGTATGGTCTATTGAATATATTAATTTATCTAAATACAGACAGGTAGTTAACTGATGTTTTGGAATAATGAAGACTGAATCATTCTTGGTTCTTTGACACGATCTGTCTCTTTCGCCGCCTCTGATTATAGAGGTGGTCGTTGCACAAATAAAACGATAGAAAAGCAGAGAAGCAACGTGTTTTGCGTCTCATAAGTTGCGTTTTCTTTCCAATCTAACAGAAAATTTAATTTATTCAACAAGTTATAATTTGCTGTTTTGTAAATTTAACTTCGGTCATAAAATTCCATTGAAAGACATCTCATCAACATCATAAAAATATTTAGGTATAAGCTTTCCCTTAAATCATACAGCAAGCGCGTGCTATCACATGATAGCTCTGTAAGTTCGCAACGAGACTCAGATAATTTGTAATTTATTTACCGTAGACATAGAATAAGCACTCTATTATGCTTATTCTATGTTTGCAGTTAAATAAAGACAAAACAAAATCATATTAATAATCATTCTTTGTCTATTTGCCAATTTATAAGTAGTTAAGGCCTATATATATAATCAGCTCTCAAGAGTGACAGCGAGTTTGAGTTCTTATCAGAAATGTCATTCCAGTACAAAATCAACTGTCAAATCCGCACTCAATATTGCTCTCAAGATCGCTTTATAAATACGAGCCTAAGTTCCCTTCCATTGTGCTCTATTATCTGTCAACATAACATAACACCTTTTCTATGATCCATTTGTATTTTTTTCTTACTGTCATAAAGCTGCCTGTCATCAAATGTCATCTGAAAATATTTGAAGGCAAGATATTCCTAATTTGCAAAAGATACTAGTTAAGTAGACCTTTTCTCACTTAGGAGTTTCATTTTGAAAACGCAAGGTAATTTGAAAGTTAGGTATTGTTAGGTATACTGTAGCTAGCTAAGACCACGTATTGTGAAAAACCGTAATCTAAGTTCATTAGTAATAAATAGATACTCAATACATACATACATACATAGATACCATAGATACTCAATAACCATTAATATTGCAGTATCAGCTTAACATTATGTATTTTAGATCAACATGTTTACGTATAGACGAAAGGTGAAAGATGCTGCAAAACATCTCAATAAAATATTCTATTTATATTAATACAATTAATTAAGAAAATATAGATTAGCTATTAAAAAAATATCTTGAAACTGTATAAATATCAAAGAGATAATTTGATTCTGCTGGTCTGACTGGTCAGACTATTACATTCTCTTATTAATTCAGAGCATTTTCGTGTAATTTTTTCGAGGGGGTCATTTTGTATGAATAAGCAAATTTTTATTTTCATTTTAGTATTTTTTTTGATGCTCGTAAAATTATTTATTTCCAAAAACGTTGAACTAAGATTTATCTTCCAAATTACGTCACTGTATAAAAATTTCGGATTTCCGTTTTTGGATAGACGTCGCCGCGTCAGATCTCCTTATCTTATTTACTTATAGGAACTAGATAGTCGATAAGTGAATCAGTCTCTTGCCGGATGTGGAAAGATGGAGGCAAAAGTCACTCGTATTTTGCATGATCAGCATCTGTTACTTAACATTTGCTGTACTCTTATCTATACTAGTATTATAAATGAGAAAGTAACTCTGTCTGTATGTCTGTTATTTTTTCAAGCACAGCTAAATGGATTTCGATGAAATTTTGCTGGACGATAGAACTCTCATGAAGACATACGCTACTTTTTATTAATCATTCTTATTTTAATGGACTTTGACAAACGAGTATGGTATGGCTGAAAATAACATAGAGGCTACTTTTTTCCGTGGGAAAATACCTCATTTTCAGAGGAAACCGCGGGGCGGAAAATTAGTTTCCGATAAAAGTTTATCATTCTAACCCATACGTTGATTACTAGTTGAAGAATAACAAATAGTAATTGCCCTATTTAAATATAGCGCTTAGGTAATAGGCTTGTTTCCTGGGTGGTTAAAAATTTTTCAAAACGTTTATACTTAAAACTGATGGCTAAAATATTGTGGGTCTCATTCATGATTTTCAAAAAAAATGCTCATTGAGATTTAATAATCGAGTTAAAAATATATAAGTTGTTGATTTCAGTAGTCAAGTATTTACGAGGTCCAAGAGGAGTCAACGAGGAGTGACGTCATACCTCGCGATTTTCATACAAATAAGCGTTTTTGATATTTCATAAAAAGTTGCTGATTTGACAAGTAGGAAACAAGCGGATTCTTGCCGAGTTTTATTACATTCTTAAATTAGAAAAAAAAAAGTAATTAGCAGTTAACTTTACTGCTATTAAATAAACGTGTAGGTACGTACCTTCATTAAAATGATTAAACTTATTTTTTTTAGCTAATTAGTGTTACTAGGTTACAAAATATAGGTATTCGTGTTGTCCGTTAATTAACCGCATTGTTTATTTTGATAGTATTATCGAAGTCATGCATTGTCGCATCCCTGCTATAGAGAACAATTTTTAGTCACTGTCACTGAGTGATAAAATAAACGATAATATTGGCTAAATCTATTAAAATAAGACAAAATTCATGAATACTTGAATGAAATAACTAGGAGATCTTATTTTTTTCATACATATTTTTACATATTTTGAAATATAACATACCTAAAAAAGCAAGCAAAGAATAAATACGTGTAACAGAAAGCCTAGCCAGTTAGCGTAACAAAGAAAACAAATTTATATCAGTTAGCCAATCTGGCTGATAATCTGGCGCAGAACAAGTTTTAGGACAAACAAACAAAAGAACATCAAACTCGGTTGCTAGGTGATGCGTGTCTAAGCAAAAGTAATTTCGGCTAAACGATAGTTTTACAACGATCGGATTTTCATAGGTAATTCGGGTTGTCGATAAATTATACCTTATTAAATTACATATTTGATATAAACTTGAATAGATTATTGGGTTTGATTACTAAAATAAAAAATACAAATATATTATACTTTATTGCCCAAAAAACACAGAAATTACATCCATGACACCATACTATTTTAACATGAAACTTTTAATTGATTTATGGATAGATTATCACTATTTTAGAGAATTTTCATTGTAACTTTGTCGAATTATCCTTTCTTTCCAGAGAAATAATTTTTTGAAATATAATTTATTCTAAAAGGTCGTAAGTAAGTCACAAAGTTCGTCCGTGTGTAACTTTTCCCTTTGCCAAGAACCTTGTGCCAAGAACAAAAAAAAAGTGACAACTTGATTGATTGTCAGTTTTTTTTTCGTATGCATAAGTAATAGGCAAAGGATATTGTGACAGAAAACCGTACTCTGTCCAATTTTTTTTTTTAAATAACTCTAAAAAATATTGTATTAAAAAATCAAAAAAAAAAAATATACACCTTGTTACGCATCACAAAATCTTCGAAACTGTATATTTATTTCAGTACCTAATGAAAAATGAGGTCTTGTGGATTGGCGGCCTTATTGATAAACGTAGCAATATCTTTCAGGCAACCAGGCAGTAGGACACAGCGGAATAAAAAATCACTCGGCCAAATGGCCTCAAGGAAATAAATACTAATAAAATCATGTCCTACATAGAGGTAGCAGAAAAAAGTACTATGTAAAAATATGGCATGCAGGAATTTAAGCCCAATTTATGATGCCACGAATTTAGAGCACACGAATCAATGTTGTTAGATGAAAAACTTGGACATTTCAATATATCAGTCTTGCCAAAATAGTTTAAGTAAACCGAGAAAACCTACAGGTGAAGAAAAAACAAATAGCAAATTGCGTGCGCTCAAAAACACTGCAGAACCAAACAGAAAACAATTGTATCGTGTCTAAAGTTACACCCAGCGAAACCTAACATTACGCGATGTTACGAATCGAGTACCTAATCTACTCGATTACCTACCAATTGCCTGAATCGAGATCGGAGCGAAGCACGACTTGGCACAATCGATAAGGAGACGAGCTTGCCCATTTTTTTTTACAAAAACCCAAATTTATTTACAGTCAGAAAGTAAGCCTGCGTAAAAAAATTGACTCTATGTCAAGGATTCTAGGACGTGGTGAAGAAAAATCTGACCGCAAAGTTAAGTTTGCGAAATTTTACCGGTAAACCAAGATGGCGACTTTGACACGTGACATAAAATGTTATTTATGAGCGCGGGAAGTTCGCGATTCGGGATGGGACATGCAAGAGCGTCACGAACCGCGGAAATACTTACGGATTTAACGAACCATTTCTATTCATGCCAGTTTTATGGAAAGGATTCCTTCGATGGACTTCACTTTGTCAAAGTTACTTGATATAAAATTCAATTCAATTCAATTCATTTATTTTACATACATATATGTATGTAAAATAAATGAATTGAATTGAATTGAATATACATTTCATAAAGTTCTTAAAAAAATATAATTTCAGGCATTGGCCTCGATTCACGCCGTCCAGTTACTAATTCTAATTCTTAGTAGCGCTGTCACTTTCTTATATTTGACATAAGAACAGGATAGCAAATAAACATTGACATTCCTAATCTGACATAAGACTGCTAAAATTAATTAATATAAAAAGATTTGTCATTCGTTTCTTCTTTTATGTTTTTGTTAGTTTGTTGTAGATAGTAACTGTGTAATGGGGACCTTTTTTTGAATAATTGCATGTTTCCTAAAAATAATTTGAGAATTTCCTTCGCAAGTCACTTCAGTAAGACAAGTAGTAAGTAAGTAAGGGACAGCTTAATGCAAACTGATAGGGGTTGCTCAGTCAACTAAACTGTACAACTTTCACCAGGAAATTCTTTCAGGAACTGAAAAATATTTATTTATTATATTGCCATACAAAATGTTAAGCTTGAATTTATATTCATTTCCTGAAAGAATTTCCTGGTGAAAGTTGTTCAGTTTCGTTGACTGAGCACCCTATAAACTGTCTCTTACACGTGGTATTAACGTTCACTACAGAATGGATAATTTTTCAGACTACTGATAGCATATAAACAGTACTACGTAGGTCGCGCCACTCAAAATCTTGTAGCAAAATAAAATATTGCTACGGCGGCGTAGCACCGTAGTTCTTTCGTAGCATTGTAAGATTTCCTCTTCCGGTCAGTAAGCTACGACTAGAACGTTCTATACTGATTAATATACTCTACTTTTACGACTTTTACAACTCCCAGGGTATATAAAATTCTGCGTTCCATTAAACCGCATGCTCTACTGATGATAAAAATCTTTCCCAAAGCACAAAAATTTTAGATTGCTTTTTTTTATTTTCTCCATAATAAGGTTTAAAGATACTTTATTTTCATTAAGACAAAGAATGATGTCACTTTTAGAAATCTAAGTAGGTACGTTTGAGGTGTCATTCATCCGCACAGAACACAAAGAAAACATAGGTTTTAAATACAGTAACACATTATATCAACATCACTAAACGCTTAATTTTAATTTAACCACCTCTCTAACACAATTTACTTCTAATCTAGATACCTACTTGAATATTTTTGTATGGCAAAAGCAAATCAGCCAAAATTATTTTTCGAGCTTAAATTTTTGTACTTTGGGAAAATTGTTTGGTATCATTAGTTAAGGAACGCAGCGAAGTACTTTTTTACATCCTGTATATTAAACCAGCCACAATATTTTATGCCTACCATATTTACATATAATTTCCCGTGAAAATCATGGTTATTTGTATAGTTCGGTCGCGTGTCAGGCGGGGAACAGCAGTAACTAGGTCACAATAAACATTTACGGCCAAATGATAACTTCTCGTAATGAAGACAGACCTGGCTGTTTGTGGGACAGCATTTGGTGAAAGTTGAGACAAGCCAAAATTTGGTAAAAAAGAAATTTAAAAGTAGGGCGTGCTGCAGTTGCAGTGTACAGTCTGTGCGAAAAGAGAACAGGCATAGAATTGGAGGGCACACATTTGTATTAATTAACCCTCGGCTGGTTGCGTGGGGTTTATGCCTAGGTCTTTGACCTAAAACCTCCAAATTTAATGTAGAAGGTTACTGTTAAAGACCTGGATATAATCCTCCACGACCAAGCGACAGTTAATTAAATACAAATGCGCGCCCTCAAATTCCATGCCTGTTCACTTTTCGCACAGACTCTACTAGTTTCTTGCGTACTCCATTAGGGATAAAGGCGTGATTATATGTATGTATGTAGTAGGTATGTATTTATGAGAGAGCTCCTGTTTCTACTATGGCCCGATGGTGTAGTGGATAGGGCCGCTGCCTCCTGAGGTCCGGAGGTCGTGGTTTGAATCCCACCACGTACCAATGTGTTTTTCGGTTTTCGAATTTCATATTATGTATGTTTATTCGGCGTTTTGCTTCGGATCGTTTAATACCGTAGATATTAGTCATTAAGCTATGTCAGAGGCTAGTGCTAAGCATTGGCGGCTTGAAAACTCTGACCTAATCTAGGATTGGGTCTGGTTTCCCTTTTGGGTTGCGGAGGTCAGATGGCAGTCGCTCTGTGTAAAAACTAGTACCCTCGTTCAATCACCTAGATTAAGTAGCCGACCCCGTGAGATACGGGATAAGGTTAGGGAGATGATGATTCAATAAATATGTATTTCCTGAGCTAGCCCATAACATAATTTGAGAAAGCTAATAAAATAAATATGATAACTTTAATTTTGATGACCCCAACTTTGGCGATCAACTGACTAAACGAAAAAAAAAATGTTTTATTTTACTACATTAATTAATTGTTAATTAACTAAATACCTAATTTATTTTCAAAAGTGTATGCCTACTTACCTAAATCCTGTTTCTCTAACTAATCTCCTACACGTTTCTCTGCACCGAAAATGCTATATCTCTACAAACGACCTTCAAAAGTATATCAACACTCACTCAGTTCACTGGGGAGTTTAATTCACAATATTTTGAGTAAGAAATGAATAACAATGGAGATAAGATAAGAGTTCAATGACCGTAGATTGTTCCCGCGCCGAGTCGCCACCCAACACGGTTTGCGTCATCTTCTTTAGTGTGTTAAATTCTATTTTGCTACTGTGCAGAGCGACTCTAAGGCTCGTATTTATAAAGCGATCTCAAGTTTGAGAGCACTATTAAGTGTGGATTTGACAGGCCGTTTTGTACTAAAATGACATCTCTGATACCAACTCAAATTCGCCGTCACACTTGAGAGCTGATTATAAATACGGGCCTAAGTTAAGAGGAGTGTTAACCACGTGTCAATCTGCACCTTTCCATACAGAAGGCCCTAAGGGTTTTCACCCCGTAAACATAGTCCGATTCCTATAATTTTTGGAAATGATGTAGATATACTTAAAAACTAATTTCGTACGCTTAATGTTTTAGATTGACGATCAGTGCGATCGCTCATGAAAGTAGATCGGAAAGCCAACGGAAAGCATTGAGGTAGAGATGACTCACAAAAATAATTATTCTCATGGCAACCGTTTATAGCACATCATCATTAAGGTCAATAAGATATGAAAGCACGAACGTCAATTAAAAAAAAATAAACTGCATTGAATAACATCCACCGAGATAAGAAAATGTACCTAAATATAAAGTGTATTTTTTATCTTTTTCTCGTGACTGCGCCCATACCACAGTGCATGTGTGGGCAGATACAGTCGTATAACCCGTGCGCATAAAGAAACGATCTATAAATGGCCGACGCTCGCATGCTTTCTCACTCACTCTCTGTTATGTACAGCGAGCACGCATGCGAGGCGGACCAATCACGAAGCGAGCCGACGCCATTTTCAAATCGTTTCTTTAAACGTACGGCTTATACAAGGATCTTTTGGCGCGTGGGTGACATTGACAGCACAGATTACCTAGTATATATGTCCGTTAGGTTATGTATACTAGGTAATCTGTGCTGTCAATGTCACCCACGCGCCAAAAGATCCTTGTACGACTGTAAATTAACTCACTCCTGTTTTTTTTTTTTTTAATAAAAACAAAAAGCCTCGGTGGCTTAAATTTTTGGGATATTTTTTCTATTTAAGAAAATTTCAAGGCTTTTTTGTGCGGTCGAAGAAATACTTAAAAGAAAACAGGCGTGCCAAGTTAATTAGTTACTAAAGGTACCTGCAGCTATATTTGGTTAAATATCTTAGGGTCGTATTTATAATTAGCTCTCAAGAGTGACAGCGAATTTGAGTTTGTATCAGAAATGTCATTTCAGTACAAAACTACCTGTCAAATCCAAACTTAATATTGATCTCAAACTTGAGATCGCTTTATAAATACGAGCCTTAATGTTAAGAGTTATTTGAACCATCCCTTAGAATTTTTCACATTATTCATCTTTTACTTGAAAAAAAAAGAAAGATATTTTTTGGGTAGTCACGTCAAAATAATTATTCAGATAAAATACCAACTTGCATACATACGATACAAGTATTAGGGTAATATGTCTAGAATTTGCTTATCAATCCAATCCAATCATGTTATCGGTCATTGCTCTATGCTTCTCCGCTCTGACGTATGTTTTAAATTAGGCAAAGAACATAACAAAGATATATGACCAACGTATATTACAGTTAAATGTACATTTATAAAGTAAAGTCGTTGAGGTGATGATATATCAACTCAGAGTTATTTTGGAGCGTCAACTACTAAAAAGAAAATAAAACCACATCTGATTAGCTGTATGAATAAGATAACTGCGGCTGAACCCAGAAAGAAAGGTAAAAAATCTAGGTCCTTGAGTATTTTTTTCAATGTTAGACGTGGCGGAACGACTTTTCTTTGGGTTGTTTGACGCTCTGCCTACCCCATTAGGGATACATGTATGTATGTATGAAAATAAAGATGCTAAAAGTTACACTTGGGTGGGATGTGAAAAAAAAAACGATCACACTCATAGCCCCCACTAGGATTCCCTTGTATCGGGGTGCCATGGACATACACAGAAACAACCACAAAGAACACCCAGACCCAGAAACAGACATTTAAATTCATCATTCAAATGTCTGCCCGGCCGGGAATCGAACTCGGGATCCTCTGCGTGCGTAGCAGGCAGATGCACTGCTATGCGGGTCGTCTCGAACTTGAACCCACGATCTTCGGCGTACCATGCAGTTGGTTAGAGCGGAGATCGTGCGTGGGTTCAAAGCTCACCCAACTGGGTTCAAAGCTCACCCACCTTGTAGCACCTTTATTATCATGTTTTAAAAACATTATTTGACACTAGGCCCGATTCGTAACCATCCCGACTTAACTAAATCTTAACTAAAATTATTGCCATCCCGTTCTGTTCTCTCATGATAGAAGGTGACAGGTATGGACTTATATTAGTTAAGTCGCGTATTATGCAACCACGAATTGCTACCACTGTAAATATAAATTTTCCGAATTAAAGATATTATAATTTTTTATATCAAATTGGTACCTTCTACCGATACCTATAGAAGCGCATTTTATTTATATGATGATTTCTTCCATCAAATCGAAAAGACAGAGTGTGCACACAGCATAAGTTATTAATGCTAAAATAATTCTGATAGTTGATAGCTAAGCATTAAAAATTAGAGCTAAGTTCAAGCTGATAAAACAACGATTTATTATAATAAAACTGAGTAAACAAACAGATATACTCTTACGTATTTTTTTAGGTATTTTTTGCTCTTGACTTTCTTAGATAAGCTTAGGCAGTAAGAGTAGTTATCTTTCACTTATTAGTTCTGTCTCTAAGAACAACAATCTGTGCAGGACTTGTCTTTAGTGCATATTTAAGTGTTGTGCTCTCATAAACTGACACAACCGTAGAAAAATCAGGCAAAGGCAACTATATGGGGTGTAAGGGACAGCTTCCTGCAAACTGATAGGGGTTGCTCAGTCAATAATTTAACTGAACAACTTGTGTATGAATGAATGTCTTTGTGTATGTTTCTGTGTATGTCCATGGCACCCCGATACAGGGAATCCTACTGGGGGCTATGAGTGTAGGTGTATGAACTTACGCAAGAATTTTTTTTTCTTCAGTAAATAAAAGAAAAAATTACTTGCCCATACAAAAATGACCACATCGATCAGACAATTTGTAATATGGAAAAGCAAAAAAAATATTCATTTCCTGAAAGAATATCCTGGCGAAAGTTGTTCATTTTCGTTGACTGAGCAACCCCTATCAGTTTGTGGGAAGCTGTCCCATACCCGCCCGGTATGGATGCCCACGACAGCATTGCAATCAAAATTACTGAGAACAACCATCTGCGCAGGACTTGTCTTTAGTGCACGCACATTTTTCATACAGTGGCACAACCATAAGAAAATCAGGCAAGGGTAACCATGTATATGTCCATGACAGCATTTCCATTTCTATTTATCGGACTATCAGGTGGTCCAGATTGCACGAATTTCAACTATTTCAAGGCTCAGAACACTGATCCGTGTAGGCATATAAGTAAGTAGATACCTACCTAACTATAGGTATACTATGAGGGGATAGAGTTTGTAAGCATTTTTCATACTTACATTTCGGAAACAGTAGGTACCCTCCTTGTGTAAAATACATACAAGTAATTCTTATACACATATGAATCACAGCAAATACTTTCTCTCCATGACAATTTTAACTGATAAGTCGATAAAAGAACTGTGTGATATCACGTTATCAGTAGGGTTTAACTATAGGGTGCCCAGTCAGGCGGAACCCTTGCCGATAGCGCCCCCTCTAATGTGCAAGTTTCGTAAATTTTTAAATAGTACCCTTAGTTCACCCTCAGGGAAAGCACATGGGCAAAAGGCCCAAAAAAATACTAAAAGCATGAAACCTGACCAAATAGTTGTAAGATAGGTGTTCTGAGTTGTGAAAATGTGAAGTGTTATAAAGACAAAACATACCATTAGATAAATTCGCTAATAGAGCGTTGAAATCGTCCTCATGCTTTGTCCATTGGTCGTTCTTGTCGTCGAAGCCCAGGCCCTTCTCGTCGTTCTTGTATTTGGCCACTACATGCTCAACAATTCCGTTTTCTTTCGCACCTAACCCCTTCCCAGAACTCCACCCCATTTTCTCAAGCATACGCTGCCCGAACTTGGTCGAATCATTGCTCCAAGCGTTGTTTTTAGCACGCAAGTTGATAATTTTCTGTTTCCGACGAGGTCCAGCAAGCATAGACATATTTTAATATATAAAATCACAAATTGTATTTTTAGGAAAAGACATCTCAGCACGCGTGTTTTGTTTTTTGACATTGACAGATAAAGATGATATTTCGTCCAGAAATGTTGTAGAAATCGATTTTCGTTCGGAAATTTAATTTTAAAAGAAACAAAGAAAATAGCTAATAAATAAATAGGAGAAGATAGTTATAAAAACAAATGTTTTACCTTCGATTGCAAACGAGACACCAGCGCAGCTTGCCCCTGCTGAGCTCGACGGTACGCATCCAACCTTCGCTTGTGATCAGCCGCCTCTCCAGCCAGCCGCATACGTAGCTCTTCATTCTGCCGACGAAGGTCGCGGTCGCTGCTCACACTGCCTCCAGGAGAATCCATTTCAGGTGGACTATCCAGAGACTTCTAAAAATTGATTATTATCATTTAACTTGATAATCAAACAAGTTCTTTATATTGCTATTGCTATGAAGATTTCATCAGGCGTTTAGAACGTACTTCCTTTTTCAACCGCTGATGTGGTAGAGTTCCAGCTCTCCGCCCTATCGGAGCCCGGGCGCTCCGCGGCGTCGTCAACCCCTCCCTCGTCGGCAACTGAAATGAATTTTTAAAAAAATCTTACAATGAGACTAAAATAATTAAGTGAGAAGAAGGTACATACACAGAATATACCGGGTGTAAGAGACAGCGTCCCGCAAACTGATAGGGGTTGCTCAAGTCAACAAGACTGAATAACTATCACCAGGATTTTTCTTCAGAAAATGAAAAAATAAATGCTTTTTTTACTAATTTTCTGATCGAGGTGGTCATTTTGTATGAAAAACCAATTTTTTATTCATTTCCTGAAAAAAAAAAAACCTGGTGATAGTTGTTCCGTTTCATTGACTGAGCAACCCCTGTATCAGTTTGCGGGACGCTGTCCCTTACACCCCGTATAATACTTAGTACTAGTGTAGTACCTATCTAATCCTACCAATATTAAGCGCGAGTTTGGATGTTTGAATGTTTGTTTGAGTTTGTTACTCAATCACCCTTCCACATATAAGTTAGTTCCTGGAATCCTGGAATGGATTTACTTTTCACCGTGGGAAAAACGCAGGTGAACCCGGGATCGGAAAGCTATAATATTTTTCAATACCACGACTGCATTTGCCTTGAATTTCAGCCATCCGAAATTCCGAAAAAAACAATTGGGGTATCGATCTGCTATTAAGTTTTCTGTAACTAGACTACCTACCTAGTGGACAACAGTTTGGTAAACATTGCTCATAATGCTCATTATCATTATTGATAAGGTCTCAATGAAAAGAAGTTAAAACGATCACCTGAAAAGTAACTTTCTTTTT
>JARACY010005674.1:0-20824 GCA_029255725.1 Scrobipalpa atriplicella | reverse complement strand
GGTACAATTTATTTTTCTGTCGTGTGGGTTTCGAGTCGATCGACCTGATGAACCCTGATGTCAGAGTTTTTAAACCGCCTGTAGGATATCATATTGATAAATCCTAAACATAGGTTTGAAGGCCCCAGTTTTATTTTTGCACCAGGGCCCTTGGACACCTTGCTTACTACTGCTGCATGCCGCATGCCGTGCGTGGCCCGTGGCGCGCATGTTAGCCAAGGAAGGATGTTAGGTTTGCTGAAGACATTCTATGACAAAAAAATTGGCGCTCTTCATAAAAATCGTAAAACTTTACGCCTATAAATACTTTATTCTAAAGAAATAGTTTTAAAAACAGTCCCGCCTTATGAAATGGGCTGTAGGCTGTGTAGTAGAAATTACAGTGCCTATGGGAGCTGATACATAAACGAAACAAAATGTCAAACGCAAATGCCAAAGTTGCCACCCGTTGCCACCTAACCAAATCCATCGTTTACAATTTATTGAAAAACCGCCGATTTTTAATGTAATTTGTATTCAATAGTGGTAAACAGTACAATAAATTTGTTCCTCAAACACATTCAAACTATGACGCTACTAAGTATTGATAAGCGGATAAGATCTCTATTGTTTACCGAGATATACTTGATTTTATGATTGAGTTATGTTCTATCTCTATCTCTACATGGTGTTAATTTAATTGCGTGCCATAGCTTAGAAGGTATTTCAGTAACGTAAAAGGAGCCTATAAAAATATAAATGTCCTTCAAGCTGTAATCCCCACCTATGAAAACATAATGAAAACCAATTGATTTTGATAATGCCAAAAAATAGTCCTCAAATAGTGCTAAATAGTGCCCCTATACGAGAAAATTAGTGCCTTTATTAAGGAGCCTAAGTTTCACATTAATTGCATTTTATAAAGTTCCATATAAATATCAGATATTTGATAAAGAACCTTATTTCGATAAGTATCTCTCTCTATAATAAGTATTTTATTTGTTTGGTAAACTTTAAAAATAAATAGGTTTCCTCCATCTCCACACAAGCACAGAATATACTGAATATATATTAGTCACAAGTGCAAATACGTTTCGGAAGAATTCAGTGTCGTTGACTGAGCAACCCCAATATCCAGTTTATGGGACGCTGTCCTTTACACCAGGTATTTTCATAAAATCCTGTAAAATTTTCTAAGAAACTCATTTGTTTAGATCATAATGTTTCAACCTGTGGATGTTTTGCTTTCTAGAGGGTGTTTTTCATTATATAAAAAATAAAATGTTTGTGTCTTACAGCTCTATTCTAGTTGCCAAGAACTCGACAATCACATATAAGTAGTCTCCAGTATGTTCCCTCGATAAAGAGACGCAATTTATCAATTGACTGATGATGACTGAGGGTTCTTGGTATGATATGTAGGTACCTTACATGGTCACGTAAAGTGGATGTAGGTATGCACAATTTTATACCTTATTGTATATAAAATAAAATTTACATTGGGATTATCTCTGATCTCCTTGTTACTCTTATCCTATGACTAGCAGATCCGGCTACTACGCGTGCAGAAGCGTTTTCAGTATGTTTTCCATACAAACCGGGCGTACGAAGTCGCGGGCACACTTCAAAATGTATCTAGTACATTCTAATTGCGAGGAAAATATGAGTTCTGATATATTGATATGGCAAAAAAATCATGGTTTGATACGCGAGCTATAATGTACCTTTGTATTCAGAGTAGGTACGTACCTATAGGTATATTCATATAAATGTACCAGTGCAAAGTCGTGTTATGCAATCTGAAGACAATGGAGTAGTAAGAAGGACTGATATCTTATAAAGGATCTGACTAATAGTTTAAGATCTAGGTAGGTAGGTACTCTACCTAGAATATCATTGTCTTTACCCAGGAAGCATAACTAGATAACTTAAGTATATCGTTCATAAAATAAAAACAATTGAATAATGGACCAGCGTTTGCATTGAACTTAAGTACGTGTATAGTATCTAATTGCAGAAGTACATGAAATTTCCCAATAGAAGCCTGTATTTTTCGGAAGCAATTCATCGTGCAGCTGTACAATTTGTATTTGTAATTGTATATCCAGGGTGCTATGTTGATATTTCGTGACCATGGTGGTATCGATTCGATGAAATACGTTCACGGTGGATTGTTATTTAACGTGGCATAGGTCAAAGATCATTTTTACTATACTGTTATTGTTATACGTATATACAACGGCAATGTTGGATGGAGTGTACCGCGCAGTACTACTAAAGGGTGGGCGGCCAGTAATCGACCACTCAGCCACTTAGTGTTCTAGAATCAAACTGAGTCACGCCGTCGTCTGGACTCAACGTGTGCCCAGTAGTTTGTGGTTCAGTGAAACATTCTATTAAGAAAACGATACTGTAAACTGTAACAATGAAGACGAAGTTTATAATTGTGCTGTTGTTATTCGGTATACTATTTAGCGTCAATGGAAGAAAATTATCTAAAAGCCGCGGTTCAAGTCGTGGTTCTAGTTCCAGTAGAAAGACAAACTATAATCCTCAACCGACATCAATAAGCCAGCCAAGTTTATCTCGAGCTGCACAACCAGCTCCCAAGCCATCTCTTTTCGCTTGGCAAGAGAAGACTGCAACAGCTCAACGAAAGTCTTCTCCACCAAGACAGTCGCAGCCTCCAGCGCCTAGACAACCTCAGACCCATTCATACCCTTCTAGTAACACTGGTCTCTCTGGTGGCAGTCCAGCTAAGTCATCGTATCCTGCAAGTAACACCGGTCTGTCTGGAAACAGTCCAGCTAAATCACCATCTCATCAACAAGAAAGCATTAAAAAAAGCAGTGCTCCTCAAAGTGCATCTGGTCAACAAAGTCCAGCACAAACCCACGGATACCCATCCTCAAACACAGGTTTATCAGGATCGGGATCCGGAGCTGGATATCCACAAACGAACCAAGGTTTATCTGGTGCAGGCGCTCCACCCCCGTACAGCGCTGCTGGTAGCAATTATCACTCGCAAGGACCTCCACCAGCTTATTCTAATTCTGGAGGATATCCCAAACAACCACCACCTTACAGTGGCAGCAACTATGGCAATACATATAATCACCCTGCCCCGCCGCCAAGCTTTGGTGGAGGATATGGCGGCCATGGAGGCTATGGCGGCGGCTATGGTGGTTATGGTGGACACGGAGGCTATAGTCCGATGAACACACCCCAGATGCCAGGATACTTTGGAAACTATGGAAACCGAGGCTACGGTGGTGTTGGCCGATCTAGTAATATTCTAACTGGTGTCGGTATCGCTGGCGCTGGAGTGGGAACAATACTTACTGGCTTAGCATTATGGAATCTAGCTCGCTCTACGGGCCAACATCGGCACACTGTCATCTACGACAACAGAGGACAGCCAGTTGCAGTAGCGCCTAGTAACAGCACTGAACCAGTGGTCGATCCCATATTAGGAGATTTGGTCAACTGTACTCTTACAATAAGCACTGATAACGCTACAGAAGTTTTGGCGATTCCTTGTGCAATTGCTACTTCGTTTACACCTGAAGCAGACGTAAAGGACCCAGGTGCTAATAACAATCCTAACGACAACACGAAATGCACAGTGACTGTTGTTACCAAGACGGGAAGAGAATTTATGACCACAATACCTTGTTCCACTCTTCTGAATACCGCTGCTGAAAACAATGTTACAGAGCCTCCTATTATAACCAACGGGACTGACTTGGTTAATGGTACGTTACCTATGCCTCCTGAAGCTCCTGGTGCATACATGAACGCCCCTGTCCCACCCACTCCGCTACCCCTTGCTGGTGACATAAAGTATGCAAATTTGAATTGCACCCCTGAACAGGGTGACGTAAGAGATCCAATTAACCCTTGTTTTGCGGTGACGTCAGACTTATCAGTAATTCCTTTGCAAGTCGACGTATCGACTTCTACAACTCCGCCTAGCGCTTAGAATTATTTATTTATGGCATTTATGCGATTCAGTTGACCATGTGCTCTTATATTTATATTGACTGTTCTCCGATAATAATAGGTGTATATTTTATAAGTGGAAGTTATTTCTATCATCCCATAGCATCCTATAAATTGGATAATGTACAGACTGTTCATAGTTATTTTATCTCACTTATCTCTGTAAATTTGTCATTTTCACATATAAGTAGATTTTGACACATGAATTTGATATCAAAGCTAGAAAGTAAAATAACTGAGGTCTGTAAGTACTACACTTAGTTTTCTTTGATAATTGACATTGGATTTGACACAATATTTTACTGTATAAATAGGTTGTTAAAAAAATAGTCAGTTAGATCTCTGAATAACAGGCGAAATGCTCAAAGCATGCTTTAATTATTGCATTCAATGTCTTTGTTTGTAATATAGGTATCTAACTAGCTATAAGGGTTTTTTATTGTATTAAGTTAAGTAATTAAGATGTACTTTCTTTTAATATTAATGAGTTCAAATATACGTAAGTCACTTGTGTTACCTACACTTCTACCTAGTTTAAGAAAAGTCTTTTAGACAATTTTCTTGAATATTTTATTCTAACAAGAATTATTTTAAGGATATTTTTTAAAAGTTTTTATTAGATTTTTTTTATGGCTTTCGAGAGGCATCTAAATGTCTAAAAAGAGAAGGCTCGAATCTCTTTGAACACTTTGTAGGTACACGTTTTGATGATTTTGAATTTTAGAGACGAACAAATTTTTGATTTTACGTTGCATGCACTACGATGATTTTATTTTAGCGATATAGTTAACTAATTACCTGTGTGTGTTATTATAAATTAGTTAAGATATCAAATCAATAAACAATTATGATATTAAGAGTTGTGTGTCTTACATTTAATTTTAATAATTGAATTTTATCATTAGATATCACGATGATATAATAAGTTCTTTCAAACATCAATAGAAAACACTAAGAGAACTCTTTCAAAGCTTTGCACATGATTCCAAATATTACTATTAGCACTTCTAAATATCAGAGTTGGGCTCAATCACTAATATTTTCAATCAATTTATTAGTCAACTAAAATTTTTGTGACTAAATAAGTTAAAACTAAATCAATAATGATTGATAATTTTAGTTTCAATTTTGACTAAATGGTTAGTGATCCATTTTAGTTTTTAGTTCAACTAAAATTATATTTTTAACTAAAAATTTTTAACAATAATTTTTTTGATAACCTTTTTAACTTAGTTTTTTGCTTGATGTCTTTTTGGATGTTTCTATGTCCCCCCCCCCGCCCCACTCGCGATTTTAATTTGCGCGAAAAAAATCGCTCTGCGTGCTAAGCCTAATACAGGGTGTAAATTAAAGTAGGTACTGCGTTCCTTTAAACCACATATTCTACTGATGATAGGTACCTACCAAACAACTTTCCCAAAAGCACAAAAATCTAAATTTTATTTTTTTGCCTTTTCCATACAAAAATGCTTTTCGGGATCTGCAATTTTGTATGGACAAGGCAACATTTTTTTTCGAGCTAAAATCTTTGTGCTTCGGGAAAGTTGTTTGGTATCATCAGTAGAACATGTGGTTTAAAGGAACGCAGTAGTTTTTTTCTGTATTGTATAGATAATGGTACGGAACCCTTCGTGCGCAAGTCCGACTCGAACTTGGCCGGTTTTATTTTAACCGCGGGCGGAAAGCTATAATTTCAAACGTGGCGGCAAATCAAACAAAATAAAAAAAATGTGGGCTTAAATTATAGAACTTGCATCCAATCTTTAAATATAATATATAAAAAAACACGCCCCTTCTCTCTTTTACTCTTGCTAAACATGCTATTTTGTTTCTTTTTTTTATAACCCCTATTAGACCATGCGATATCAAGACAGACTTACTAAGACTTAGCATAGTGTAATAGGACTTAGCAAGTTAGTCTGTCTAATTAGACCGATCGAGTGGATTCGGCCGTGCTTACTTGCTTACTTGCTTGACATCGCGTGGTGTAATAAGACTTAGCACGCTTAAACCCCTATTAGACCATGCGATATCAAGACAGACTTACTAAGACTTAGCATAGTGTAATAGGACTTAGCAAGTTAGTCTGTCTAATTAGACCGATCGAGTGGATTCGGCCGTGCTTACTTGCTTACTTGCTTGACATCGCGTGGTGTAATAAGACTTAGCACGCTTAGACCGCTCAGTCAGCGCTCATCCGCCGCACAGGACAGACGTCTGTATTTTGATTATATGGAGTAATTAATTTCAAAAGATGTTCAAAGTTAGCAACTCCTACTCTAAAGAGTCAGATGGTTCCAAAACACTCAATATTTGCATATTTGATAATTTTTCCCGCAACAGTAAATACTTCTTTACCCATATTCTTCTTTTGTTTTTTTAATATTTATTCATACTAATAGTCGCGGTAAGAGCTACGGCAATTTTCTGGTATTTCTAAAGTTTTCCCATGACTCTTACGACAACCGTCGCTGACAGAGTCCGCCTTGCAAATGAGTTAGCATGCGGTATTCAGCACAGTGTAATAGCGAGCTTGTCTAATTAGACTGTTAGACTGTCTTAGTAAGACTGTCTTGATATCGCATGGTCTAATAGCGGCTTTAGACCGCTCAGTCAGCGCTCATCCGCCGCACAGGACAGACGTCTGTATTTTGATTATATGGAGTAATTAATTTCAAAAGATGTTCAAAGTTAGCAACTCCTACTCTAAAGAGTCAGATGGTTCAAGCCTCTATTAGACCATGCGATATCAAGACAGTCTTACTAAGACAGTCTAACAGTCTAATTAGACAAGTTCGCTATTACACTGTGCTGAATACCGCATGCTAACTCATTTGCAAGGCGGACTCTGTCAGCGACGGTTGTCGTAAGAGTCATGGGAAAACTTTAGAAATACCAGAAAATTGCCGTAGCTCTTACCGCGACTATTAGTATGAATAAATATTAAAAAAACAAAAGAAGAATATGGGTAAAGAAGTATTTACTGCTGCGGGAAAAATTATCAAATATGCAAATATTGAGTGTTTTGGAACCATCTGACTCTTTAGAGTAGGAGTTGCTAACTTTGAACATCTTTTGAAATTAATTACTCCATATAATCAAAATACAGACGTCTGTCCTGTGCGGCGGATGAGCGCTGACTGAGCGGTCTAAGCGTGCTAAGTCTTATTACACCACGCGATGTCAAGCAAGTAAGCAAGTAAGCACGGCCGAATCCACTCGATCGGTCTAATTAGACAGACTAACTTGCTAAGTCCTATTACACTATGCTAAGTCTTAGTAAGTCTGTCTTGATATCGCATGGTCTAATAGGGGTTTTACCCACTGAAACCCAAGTGGAACACGCGAAGTGAAGTCCGGTCCGACCTGTCACTGTCACTGTCAGTCAGTCCATTTAATCTACTTGTTTTGTTTCGGTTTTCTGGTTAAACATTATTTTAAATAGAAATTAGCTTTTATTCAGAGAAAAATAGTTTTATACAACCAAATTTAAACAATGTCCGATCCCACAATACAAACATTTTGTTGCCATCATTCAGGAAATAAAGAAGATATGGCAGTCAAAATTATGAGTGAATTTAACACCGATTCTTACAACACGGTTTGTTTAGTTTCCTCAACAATAGGTATTCTGGGTTCATTATATCAGGTACGATGCGGTTGTATGTTGATGACTGATAAAAAAAATGTAGTCCTCGAAAACATTTATAAAGTGAGACATAACTTCCGGTACTTTTATAGGTTTTCCCCAAGTTGACGAAAAGGGTTTCGGGAGGACAATCGTTATCATCGATCCGAGGCCGCAGGATTATCGTGTGGCTAGCTGTCGCCGACCTATTTGCATCATTGGGTAATTATTTGCTCTGCCACTTCATGGACTAACCTTGAAATTAAATGTTACCGATGTAACTAGTTCTCATGGAATAAAAAAAAAAACATAAATTAATAATGCTGTTGGTTGGTTTGGTGAAATGCTCATAATATAAAAAAAATGTTCATAGGTGTCCTGGTCCGATCATCGCTATGGTTAAAGTATAAAAATATCATGCCGATGCCTGATGATGATGTCAGTGTCCTGTTTTGCAGCATTATTTCTGTAAGTTTAATAACTATGCAATTTTATATTTTCATATGCTTTCTATTACTATCTCATCCCAAATTTGCTTCATGCATTCTGTGAAATCTCTAAATAATACTTCATTGTACTTCTCAGGCATGGACTCAATACTTCTACACAGTAACATGGTTCTGGACACTGTTTTATGCCATAGACACTTGGCTTGTGGTGAAAGGGCGAGATTCACATCCCTTATTGTACCATTCTTTGGCCTGGGGAGTACCAGCTGCCACCACAGGCATAGGACTCTCAATTCTATACCTTCCTAATGCTAAGTAAGTTTAAGAAATATTTCTTTAATTTACTTTCTGTCCTGAGGATTCACCTATGCTATGGCTAATTAAGTTTTTACATGGAAAGGATGTTTTTCCTGCTGAAAAAGCAGCCTATGTATGTATGCAGCCTAATTTGAAATCCATGAAACCTAAGTAATTCTAATTTATTTGATCCTTTCAGATGCCACAACTTTACATCAATAAGTACAGCCTTACTCAGAGTTCTACCTAATTACTGTGCCACATACCTGCCTATAGCCATGGTGATGATTGTTAACCCTGTAATGTACTTGTTGGCAAGCAGGGATATAGAAATGGCTGTTGCTTTACCACTGGCTCAGGTAGGTCTTAAATTTGTCTAAGATAATGCTTTTTTATAATTATGCATTTCTTTGATGATTCACACATGAGTAGATTTTCTGTAAGATATTGTTTATTACCATTATAACAATTTAATTAAAATTAAACTATATTTTAATCAATTACATACCATATTTTTTATTTCAGTTTACCAGTAAGGAGAGAAGGTTGGTTGATACACTAAAACTAAAGTTCTGCCTGATCAATGCAGTTTTTTACATCTGTTGGCTGCCAAACCTTGTGAATGGCTTACTACTTTGGACCATGTGGTTTAACATTCCTGTTAAAGCTATCATAACTATTTGGTATATAATGGTAAGTTGCATTTTTGAAGTGTAAAATATTATTTAAATTCTTGCTTATTATTCGGCTTTGAGGCTGTCGTGCGTAAGCTAGACTTGCTGTCCAGAGTTCGGGGCAGCACCAACTCTCTCCTAAAGGTTATTGCGGACAGGGTAGACAGCCCAATATTTAAGCATTGGATGTCCATCCATGTTCGGGAGAATGAGAATTTTAAGTTTTACTAACATAGTTTTAAGTACCTACTAACACTATGGACTTTGTAATACTGATGTTTTGTAAGGTCTGAAATAAATGATTTCAATATATCTTTCTTTCAGGCTGTTTTCAACCCAATGCAAGCTTTGCTCAATGCTTTAGTATACAGAAAATGGAACTCTAATGGTCGTCAGTACAGACCATCATTTCCTAGATCTCAAAAGGAGTTCAACTTCTATGATGAGCAATCTCCTCTGCTTGGCTCTGAACCACCACGGCTTCAGTTGGGCCCAATCACACCTCCCAGTATTAATGACTATGCTACTTTGTAACAATGCAAAGTATTACAGTGAATATCATATTATATTGAATGATTTATACAGCTAGACTAATTTTAGGTTTAAGACAATGTAAAGGCCAACACAAGTAAGTTACTTTGAAGACTGTTTAATTTTATATTTTAAATCATGTTATTGTGAATAACATTCCAATTTCCAATATCCAAAGTCAAAATATTTAGTTCCTTTAGTTGACTATTTTTTAATGCTATAAACGTCCAGTTTTCGGTGAGAGCTTTTAAGTGTATAAAATTGTAAAACTGAACACCTCATTCAACTTGGATCCCGAAAATTTTATTAGACTAAATAATAGAATGCCATTGTAGGAAACGTCTATTTTTGGAGTTTCTTTTTAAATTCAATGTAAAAGTTGAAGATGAATGCCAAGTTTCTATCTACCAAGGGTACTTAAACATAAAAAAATAACCACTAAGACCAGTTGTAATGAGCCAGAATGTAGTATTCCAAAGGTTTAATTTAAAAAGATGTGGTTGTTTTTCCTCTGATATGATTTGTTATTTTATTTTACCTATTTTTATGACATGTTTACTAAGTTATATAATTATTTTTTATGAAACTTTGTCATACAGTTTTGTATAAGAATATACTTTTATACATTTGTAACAAAACCTATTGTTTCATTTCATTGTTTTATTTAACTAATCTACTTCTTTATTGAATGGAAAAGCTCAGAAAAAGGCAGTGTGATATTAATATAGTGTTTTAATACTTTAATTATAGTTATATACATAGCTAGATCATTTACAAAATATATTTAAATTAGACAGTAACTATCACATACTCATACATCTTCATTATCAGGTGGGGCCATGGTCAAGTCTGTTACATCTTTGACAATCATGTGTGCTATCTGCCAAGCCATTTCCTCCTCAACTTTTGATGTGTTTGTTGGCACAAATCTGCTTACCATTTTCTTCAAGACTGATCTGTCTTTTTTATCTGGGTCTGGTTCAAATTTTGATTCAAATCTGCCCAAACTATTCACTCTTCCAAGACTCAACCCATCATTCTTTTTTCTTTGCCATAAGGCGTCAGCATTGTATAGTTGATTTGAGTCTATTGTCATATCAGGTACAGAATGGTTGCGTTTCTTTTTTCGGAAGACTGGGTCTCCCATGGCTAAGAGAGTATTTTGAGTGCTTATACTAAATTCACTGCTACAGTCAGAATGAGACTTAAGATTAGAACACATCTGCTCAACAGAGTGCAACATTTCAGAGAGATACTTATAATATAATTCAGATTCTAAAAATGTCTTAACATATTTACTTAAAGTATTAAACACAATTCGATAAGGTGTATCAAAACATGTAGCTAAAGGTCCACCTTCTCTACAAATGTCACTTTCTATTTGCAACCTTATATCAGTGGGGAAGCCAACAGGTTTTGTAGCCTGCAAAGAAAAATATTTGTCATAGAGGACAATGGCATCTGCTTGAGCTTGTTCAGGGTTGGTAGGGTTCCCATTCAGAAGATTGTCTCTGAAGTGATATATAGCCATCAAAAACTCCAACAAGACACTACAGCCTTCTTGTTCCAAATATTCAGTGAAATAAAAGAGCACTGATTCATTATATAAAATATCTTCCAAGTTTAGAGAGCCGCTGGTCAAAATGTCAATTTGTGCCTTTATATAGTAATGACTCTCTAAGAACCCATTGAAATAGTTTGTCTCAATTTGATTAAAAACAATTTCTTGCACTGGCTTGAAGCAGTCTTCCTGTATTTGTCCCTCTGGTTGGCATATATTTGTTATAACCGACTTTCTCAGAGTGTCAGGTAAATCCATTTGATGTGGGGCTTCTAGGGCCACATACTTTTTGAATAAGTCTATTGCTACTTCTGTTGGATTCTTCACATTGTTCTCACAAGCTTCACATCTGTATTTGGCATGTTCAGATAAGTTCAAACAAGAACTTGTAGAACAGTCATTTTTATTTAGTTTGGATTCGTTAGTGCTATCAAAGGAGCTGCTTCCTCTCCAGCTAAACCTTTGAGAAGCAGGGTTGATGCATTTGCATTGAAGATCAAAACTTTTAGTTCTACTTAGTTTGGAATGATTATCAAGTTCATTATTTTTTGTGCGGGTACTATTGGATACTAGACTCCTAAAATTATCTAGTTCAAGCCAACATTCAACAAGTATGGATTTACTAATACTCTCCATATACTGTATAAAATATTTTAAAGATTTCTTTTCGATTAGTATGTTCCTTAAATTCAAAGTTAATTTTGATTTCTTCTGAAATGTGCATGGATTATCTGGAAGGAATTTTTAATTATAATTTATGAGCAACACAGAAAAAACACGAAATTCAAGATAAAAATTAATTTTACCTCTATTTTCCTTGTCTGTTGGGATGTCTAGAATAGTCTTGACGTCAGAATTGGAACTACACGCCGCATTCGGTTCTGGTGGCCGTACGGGGCAACCGGATTTTCCCTTAGCTGAAACAAAATCACAATCATACCAATATCGTGTTACGATATGTTTTTACGATGTGGTTAAAAAAACAACGGCGATAAGAACAAAACGATGGTTGCTACCTGCACTTTTCCAAAACTTGATCATTTTCTTGAATTCACTACGACAGATGTGTCAAACACAGCTATCAACAAGAATTTAAAACGTGCATAATGTAAGTTCTTCATAAGTATGCTATTTGGGCGTAAAAGTAAACAATAATAATGAAATGAAAACAATTTTGCAAAATGGTAAAGTAGTAAGACTTGATTGTATTGTACGTCACATCACAAATCACTGACTGACATTGACAGCTCTCTTTTTTTTAAGCGCCCACTACATTCTCGCCGAAGTTCTTTGGAAAGTGCGTCGAAGTGAAGTTAGTCGAGGCGAGGAGACACACTACACTACTCGTAAGACTTCGGAAAAGCTCAGTCGCTAGGCAGGCCTTAAAAATGGATGACGTGCAAGTTGCGGCTGCCGCTGCTTTGTGCTGTCTGGCTTATTACAATTTTGTAAGAATCCATAGTACAAAAAAAATTAAAAAAAAATGGAGAAAAAGGAGATGGTGGATGCTTTCAATTCACCGCAATAGAACCAGGTAAATGCCTATTATATAGGTAATTATATAAACGAAATACTAATAAAAACAGATACCTATTCACCTTGTTGAAAATAAAATATTTAAGCACATATTTAATATCACATTATTTTTTGCAGACAAACCATGGAAAACAAATTAGCTGAACTCCTGCAGGAACCGTCAGGGGAGTTTGAAAATTTCACTCGACTTTCAAATACAGATTTTGAATTTCTCTTATCTAAAATCGCACCCAAGATCTCCAAACAAGATACTCAGCTGAGGGAAGCTATACCTGCAAAGATACGTCTAGCAATTACTTTGCGGTTCTTAGCGACTGGTGACAGCTATAGAAGCCTGCACTATTCATTTAAAATTTCAAGCCAATTAATTTCAAAAATCGTCGTGGAAGTTTGTGAAGCTCTTAATGAGGTTCTCAAGAATCATATAAAGGTAAAATAAAATATACATATAACGTAAATTGTTTGAAAACTGCTTTTATTAAGATTAAACAAAGTTACAAAAAAATCAAGACACACTTGGCACTTAAAATGTTTTTAACATTACTGACATCTGAAATTAGAAATTATTTTATGGTTTTAAGAATTTAGGAACGCTTGTGTAATAACATTATTATTAGGTGGTGCAATCACTTCATTGCTTAATATTTGAATAGACCTCTGTCCATGAGACGAATCTGCCACATGTACTATGGGTAATTCATTTTCTTCACTTTGTATCTGGGCTTCCGGAGATGTAACCATAATATTTTGTGCTGTTTGAATTTGAGGCGGATCTGGTATATGTATTATAGGTGATTCGATTTCTGCACGTTGGCTTTCAAGTTCTATGTAATACTGGGGTTCCGGAGCTGTAACCACAACTGTGCTATTTTGATCAGATTCTGTGATGTGTACAGGCGATTCATTTTCTAGACTTTGGCTTGGAAATTGCACATAATATTTATGTGAAGACTGGGGTTTGGAAGATCTAACCATGGCACGCGATTTTTGTAAATTGGGTTGTTTGGACGTACTTGGAAGTTGGGTGTCATATAGGACACAGGAAGGTGTGGTGGGTGAAGGTAAACTGTATGGAGCGGTGTTGTGCAGAGAATTTTGGTAGTTTTTAGTATGTTTTTTTGTTGGTGGTTCTGAACGTGAGGATGGAGATACGTTAGGTAATGTCATAGAAGACGAATATGTTTTATTTTCCGATCTGGTGCGAGTAAACATATCGCTATATCCCGAAGAGCCACTTTCAGGTGTAGAAGAACGAAATGAATCAGCAGACGGGGGGCGATAAATAACATTCGTTCTTTGAAATAATGAGTGAATTTCGAACATTAACTCTCCACGGTGATTTTCAGGCAGATTTTTGAGTTTCTTGGCAATAAGTTTACCAAAAATATCACACTCGTCTTCTACTTCAGTCGTCCTTCGATTAATAACATTGTTCAAGGTATTAAAAGCTTCAGTCATTTGTTTGCTGGCCTGTTGCAGTTCCGGAGGATTGTAACGGCGGCGAATAGTTTTCTTCTGTTCGGAAGCATTCTGTACAGACGTATTTGTCTCGTTTAGGTCCACGGATATTTCTGAAGTCTCTTCGACTACGGCTTCTTGTTCAGCATGTATCTCTTGTGGTTCCTCCTGAAACAACAATAATTTTTTATTTTTTTTTGTTGCAGCTTCCAGAAAGTGCAGAACAATGGTTAGCAGTTGAAAATGGCTTTAAGAAGAACTTTCCACATGCCATCGGTGCGATTGATGGAAAACATGTCATTAGGTATACAGTGTCCAAATAAAAGTGGATCAGAATACTTTAATTATAAAAAGTCTTTCAGCATAGTGCTGTTAGCTTTAGTTGATAGCTCGTATAGGTTTATGTTTGCTGATATTGGCAGCCAGGGGAGAATCAGCGACGGTGGTGTGTTTAAAAACTCTTTATTGTGGAAAAAGTTATCTTCTAATGACCTACATTTACCCCCACCTTGTCCGCTAATCGCATCAAGTAATGAAGATATTCCCTATGTTTTTTTGGCTGATGGTGCATTTGCTCTTCATGAAAACATAATGAAACCGTACCCTGGACTGCATGAAATTGGAACACGAAAAAGAAATTTTAACACAAGATTATCAAGATCTCGAGTTGTAGTTGAGAATACATTTGGTGTTTTGGTTACAAAATTTAGAGTCTTTAAAAGGCCTATTGAATTAGACATTGCTAACGTGCCGCTTATTACAATGACATGTATTTTACTACACAACTTTTTAAGAAACAGTAAATCTTCGAGTAATATCTATATGCCTCCTGGTACGGTTGATACATTTGATGAAAACGGAAATTTACTTCGCCCTGGTAAATGGCGAAAAGAAATAAGTGAAAACTGTGCGTTAAGGGATTTACCACAAATACCACGAAGGGCAAAATTAACAGCTTTGCAGATAAGAGATTATTATGCAGATTTTTTTTTGGAGTTGTAAATCACGCAGCGTCACTGCGAGTCAATGAAACCATCGTATTATAATATTGTATAGCGTTGTTTTGTAACTTTAGGGTCTATAAAAATAAATAAAATTATAGAAATTACTAACCGTGTTTATTGTTTGTTTGCATTGGAAAGTCGGCCCCAAAAACTGATCCATGATATCGTAGGCGAACCAGATTGGACGATAGACATCTTCCACTCCAGCACCAGATCTTATAGATGCTTGTACTTTTCTGTGATAGCCCCGATAGGTAGCTATTAAAGACTCTTTTTTCTTTTTTAGTTCTTCAACTGGTACATTAATTATTTCGCTTATACGCACCCAAGCATCGTTAATTTTTTTTTTATCTTTATGTCCCGCATGTTTAGCGTCCCATATAATGGATTCTCCTTGCAACAATTCTAAGAATAAGATCGTTTGATCTTGAGACCACAAACTCATCTTGTAGTGCGTTCACGCATGCACCTAGGGGAAACCGTTAGAGCGACTTTTAATCTGACAGCTCGCGTAAACCCCCCGTTCATGCACGCACTTGCACCTGTCAGGATGAAATTTCCCCTGACAGGCGCTTCAGAACGGGGCTTTATCAACTGTCAAAGTGAAAAGTTCCCCTAAGTTTGCGCTAACCGTGCGCCCGTGAACGTACCCCTGGCTACGACATACACAACATACGTTGGCAAAGTTTCTATTAAAACTGAAGTCGAGTAATGTAGTGTGACACTTCGTGTTCGAACTTCGGGCCCTTTGACTCGGACACAAAAAACCGACACAGAACGGAAGTTGCCCGAAGTGAAGTAAAGTTGCACAAAGTGCCTCTCTACACTCTCGTGCTCGGCTTACTTCGGTCAACTTCGCGAGTAATGTAGTGGGCGCTTTATAGATTCTTGGCTTGGAATCGAGGCTTTCAGCCAATTTGACAGTTCGACGGGTTTTTGTTGCCAACCTAAAATATTTCTACCATTTGGTAATTTTAATCCATCAGGTTTGATTTTCATATCGATGCCTGTTCTGATATCATAAAAACAGCCAGTCAGATTAGCTAGCTCAGCCAGTCAGATTCATTATCAACAAGCAACAATCTTTACTCCTGTATTTATCCCTAAAGGTTAGGTTAGACCGCACTGCCTCGCCGCGCCGTCCTTTTCTTTGGTCGTTTACGCTCTGCCTACCCCATTCGGGATAAAGGCAACAATAACTTATACCTACATACCTTTACCGCGCCGTCGCTTGGCGGAACGACCTTTTCTTTGGTCGTTTACGCTCTGCCTACCCCATTCGGAATAAAGGCACATAGTTTGTGCTATGGTTCTATGTGTACCTACCTAGTTATGTTATGAGTAATTAGTTTTTTGTATACCTTATTCTTCTTATCGAGTGGGTTTTGCTAGTTGACTTATTACGACCCGATGAACCGTGGTGTCAGTTTTTAAATCTCCTATTACCTACTAAAGGTACTGGCACACATGCTCATTACTAGCACGAAAGCATGCTTTTGTTCAGCAATTGCTCATTTGTAGCACGTGTGAAGCAACATTGCTAGTAATGAGCATGCTAATTAAGAGCGTGCTCAAAAATCAACCGGCGTTTGATTTTCGAGCATGCTACCCGAGGCGCGGGTAGAAGGGGGCGGCGTGCTCCGAGCGCTCTGATCGGGTTTTGAGCACGATGCTTATTTTACGAGTATGCTTAAAACAAGCATGCTTATTGCTGGCATATGTGAACAGCAGACTGCAGAGCATGCTAATTTTAAGCATGCTTCAAAATGAGCATGCGTGTCAGTACCTTAATAGCTAAATGCCTCTGCTCTGACTGACCTGACCTGACATGGTTTATGTAACGATCACTATCGAAGTCAGCGACCAAGATCGGTGGCTTACCGTGCCCTCCGGAGCACCCTATCTTTTTTTCTTACAGACAATCGTAATTCAGGGAGTGCGATTGGTACGATCATCAGGTGCGGTGGTGGGTGGTAGTAGGGTGCGCAAGGAGTTAACTGGCTCGGGACTGTCGGGACGGGACATACAAAACTATGAAATTAAGTGCAGATTGCAATTACAAATTTTTAGTGAAATATCGCAGTTAAAATTTGATCTTATCCGATATGCACCAAGTTAATTAGTTTCTACGCGTCTTAATGTTAGTTTGTGATTGTAAGTAGGTATGCATGTATATGCCTCACCTCACTCCTGTAGTGCGTTCACGCGTGCACGGTTAGGGGAAGATGAGGAGAATTGTCTATGGTTACCGCGCCATTCTCGACCTTATTACCAAGAGAAAATTTCGCCTAATGTCATTTTGACAGTGATTTTCTCCTAACGGTTTAGCAGCGATTACATTTCCCTGCCGATCGGGCCCGTTTTGACATTAAATTGCTTGTGCACGAGTGTTACTTGAAAAACTACTGAAGCTAAGCAGCAATGTATATCAAATCGGGCCCGATCGGCCGGGTAATGTAATCGCTGCTTTTCCCCTAGGTGCACGCGTGAACGCACTCCAGAAGTCGCATCGACGACGTATTGTATTGTAACGTAATGGAATAAGTAGGTACCTACCTACATTACATATTTTTTTTTTAAGTAGAGTTCACGGTTGGCGTTCTATTGTTATCGAATAAAAATCTAATAAATCTACGTAGGTAGATACGTACAGACAGTGGTTAGCAGATCGAGTTACCCCTTTAACGTGCCGATAATTATAATGATTAGATTTTTAGATTAGAATTAGAATTTAATGACACGATATGGGTAACTCTACTCGCACTTGCACTGGGGTACGTTCAGAGCCGCTCGATCGATCGAAATTTAACCTGGTTAAAAATTATACTGCCCGTTCAGAGACACCTGTCAGACGAAATTTCGACTAGGTTAATTTTTATCCGGCCCGTTCAGAGGCGCACCGGAAGTGAAGTTTTATCTGACAGCGGCTAAGGTGCACGTTCAGTGCGTCCCGGTAGTCTTAAATTCATACGGTATAAATTTTATACTGGGCCGTCTGAACGCACTCCAGGATATTGAATGAAGTTAATGACCTACATTATACATGTGACATTATTATTCTATACCTACTGTACCTGATTTTGTATCTAGTTTTTCTCTGTTACTTACTTAAAATCATAGGGAACCCCCAGTTTATCAAAATGTATTTTTAATTTCGAAGATAATTACCTAATCTTCCGATAGAATCCGCAGACGTCGTATAGAATTCTTTGACGTAACGGTCCATCAAGCAAATTATCCGCGGTCCTTGCGTAATCCGAGGACGCAGTGCACTAGCTGAGGCTATCGACCTTCCCACGGTTACTTGAAATAACTGTTAAGTTGGAAATAACTTGATGGCAAAGCGAGCAGGGCGGGCTGTGCGCGGGCGCCGCATCAGTCGAGCGCGCCGCCGGGACTCGACCGCAATTCCAGACCCTGCGCATCTTCGATAAAAATGTGTGCGAAAATGATTTTCATTTTCTACTCTTGCGTAATTGGCTACGCGAGCTCAGCCGCCACTTATGATCAAAGGCAGACTGGAAGCCTCAATGTTCAGGTGGACTTGAAGGACCTAAGGATCTTTGCGTTGATGAAAGGCGGGAAAGAAGAATATGTGGTAAGTTTAGTTAACAATACTAAATCTGAGATAAGAATGTATTTTTTAATGAATTAGGTATATAAAATATGAAATTTTATTTGATAGATAAAAAAAATTAATAAAAAATTTTATTTGATACATAAAAAAAAAAAAAAAAATTATTTGATAGATAAAGTAAATTTTGCTTGATAGAACTACGTCAAAAAACTGCGCCAAGTTGCAAATAACACTGACTACACCGCAAATAACACCGAATGTGATTATTGATTTATTTAATACGGAAAGTAAAATAATAATAATAATAAGATGTTTTTTTATCAATTATTTACGCGCAACAGACAGTACACCATGTAATTTGTAGAGATATATAAACTCTACTTTGAGAGTTTTCTAAGAGTTTATTAATAGGAAAAAAATGCGATGGACAAAGTACTATGCTGGGTAGGTATAAGTAACGTACGGTTATAGTCAACACCATGAAAATTGCTTATCAGCTTGTTTTACTTGTTTCGTTGGTAGGTAACTATGGGGACCAGTTAAACTAGTTCAGTGTTTATCACATTGCAAATCTCATATAATTCTATCCCTATCTCTAGTATGACTGATACCACAGATTACTTATGAGCGCGGCGCGGCGGGGCGCTGATACTAATAATATTTTGTTTAAGAAGGTACCTAGTACCATAGAATAAGAACCTAGAGCCTAGTACATACAATATAAAACAATAGTCTTGTCTATAATAGAGTACCTATACCTACCTAATCAAACCAAGGTTTCCATTAGCGTCGAATCGTATTTGATAGTTTTATTTAGTTTGATTGGTTGTGACAATTTTGTTTTACAGGACTATGATTATGCCTACGATTACTCCGAAATGACAATAAAACCACAAAACGGGACAACACCGAAACCGTTGAACGGTACAACTGTTGCTGATACCATCAAAGATAATAGCACTGTGGTCGCGGTTACGGAACAAACAACTTTATTTATAAAAAACAACAATTCGCAAAGTTTTGAAATGACTGAAGAAGCATCGTACCCGATTAATGAGACTTCAACGACCGTAAAAAGTTTAGAGACAGTTACGACTGTCGCAACGGAAACGCCTGAGTCATGGAGCACTAAAGAAGCGACTACTGCAGTGCCGCGCACCACCACCTCCACCACGAGTGGTTGCAAGAAGGGATTTGTTATGAATCAGAAAGGGGATTGCGAGTTGAAATTGCAAGGAGCTGGAAATGCGTAAGTATGAAATATTATTCATTTTTTTTTTTTTCCCTAGCCCGATTTGTCCCACTGTTGGTTGGGCAAAGGCCTCCCCTTTTCCCCTCCACTGCTCCCGGTCCCGTGCTACTTATTTAGGTATATTAGGTAGAAAAAAAAATAACTCTCCGTCACGACACGAGAAGGACCGTCACACACGTTAGGTACCTATAAGACCTTCTCAGCGGTTAAATATTCGACAGTTAGATTAATTAACTTAACAGTTCCGTTAATGTAATTTAACTAAAATTTTAACTAGTTGTACTAATAAAAGTGGCGTGTTTGAGTGATACTAGAAATAAAAATAATTCTTAGTTATTTTGTTTCCCTAAGGATAATTAAGTATTAAATGTAATTTTAATGATTACGTGATGTAGATATGCATGTGTTACGAGCAATTTAATAAATGGGCATAATAATTCAAAAGCTGTGTAGGTATAACCTAATCTAGGTTTGGGTCTGGTTTCCCTTCTGTAGTGCGTTCACGCGTGCACGGTTAGGGGAAGATAAGGGGAATTGTCTTGGTTACCGCGCCATTTTCGACTTTATTACCAAGAGAAAGTTTCGCCAAATGTCATTTTGACATTATTTTGACACTGATTTTTTCTTACAACGGTTTCCCCTAGGTGCACGCGTGAACGCACTCCAGGGTTGCGGAGGTCAGATCAGATGGCATGGCAGTTGCTCTGTGTATGGCGGTACCACACATGGCTATTTGTATTTGCTTATTTGTGTTTGCCATGTTTGCCAAAATATTTGACAAATAGGCAAATAGGCAATACGACCAACCACACATGGCGTCAAATACCAAATAATCAAACATATTTGCTAAGTAAGTAAACGTACATGTGAAATTCG
>JARACY010005673.1:0-20828 GCA_029255725.1 Scrobipalpa atriplicella | reverse complement strand
AGATGATATATTGGCAGATGACGGCTCTCTTCAAGATGGCATTGATGTCCTCATTGGAAACGACTATTATTTCTCAGTATTATCTACAGGAAAGATACAGATCTCTGATCATTTATATTGGGTGGATTCAAAATTAGGATGGATTTTATCAGGCAAACCAGCAAAAGGAGAAATAATGAACACAAATGAGACAATGACAGTCGTTACCTATTGTAGAACAATTGAAAACAAACTGCAAGAACCTGATCTACCTTTCAATGATATGACTTTAAAATCCATGTGGGAATTAGAAACGATAGGCATAACCGACTCTCCTAACACAACTAAGGAGGAAGAAGCTTTGAACAACTTCAATGAGAAAACTAAATTTGAAAATGGAAGATATTCCGTATCGTGGCCGTGGAAGAAGTTTCCGCCAGACTTACCTGAAAATAGAAATTTGGTCATTAAAAGACTTGTCGGACTACTAAAAAGAACCAAAGGAGAAGATTTATTATCGTACAACCGAACAATACAGGATCAGTTTGAAAAGGGCATAGTAGAAGAAGTTCCGAAAAATGAAATACACAAAAGCAAATACCCCATTCACTACTTGTCTCATCATGGTGTTCGTGCACCGGGAAAAGAAACCAGATTAGTGTATGATGGATCAGCGAAGCTTAAAAACTGCAACAGTCTCAATGAATGCTTACTAGCAGGCCCAATCTTGTTGGAAGATCTTACAGGAATTTTAATTAAATTCAGATATCATAAAATAGCCATAACTGCAGACGTGGAAAAGGCGTTTCTGCAGATCGCCCTCAATGAAGATAGTAAAGATGTCACTAGGTTCCTGTGGCTAAAGGATATCACAAAGCCGGCTACAGAAGACAACATCTTGCATGTGAGATTCTGTAGAGTTCCGTTTGGCATAATTTCAAGCCCATTCATGTTGAATGCCACGATTAAGAGTCATCTCATGAGATCAGAAAACAGCCTAATGAAGAGAATTGCTGAAGACATCTATGTGGATAATTTGGTCACGGGAGCAGCTACTTCATTACAAGCGATTACTTTGCATCACAATTTAAAAAGAGAATTTCAGAACATGTCCATGAACCTAAGAGAGTGGTCATCGAATTCCAGAGAGTTCAAAAGAATAATTCCCGACATTTGCAATGATAAAGTTATAAAAGTCCTCGGACTAGATTGGGATACAGAACAAGATACTTTAAAGTTGAGAAACAAGAAGATTACGTCAGAACCAACAAAGCGAGGCGTGCTAAAGAAAATAGCCACGATATATGATCCATGTGGATACGCAGCACCATCATTAGTGCAACCCAAATTCTTTCTGCAAAATTTGTGGAAGAACAAATTCAAATGGGATACACCATTAACGGATAATATGAAAGAAGAATGGAAGGAGATGTGCAGAAACCTCGATGATATCCAAATTACTTTGCCAAGATATTATGCAAACGATATTAATAAAACAGGCTTTGCACTACATTGTTTCGCTGATGCATCGACTAAGGCTTATGCTGCTGTTGTCTACATTGTCAATGAGCATGGAAAGGGATTTGTGATTGGGAAGTCCAAGCTCACTCCGGTAAAAGATCAAGACAATCTGAAGATACCAAGACTGGAACTACTAGGGGTGTTAATAGGAAGCAGGCTTTTAAATTACATAGAAAAGTCCCTTCAACTGGAAGCAAAACAAAAGATTTTGTGGACTGACAGTCAGATTGTTATTGACTGGTTTCGCTCTAACAAACTTCTGACACCATTTGTCCAGAAAAGGATCAATGAAGTACAAAGAAACAAAACACTTACCTTAAGATTCATTCCTACTGAGTTGAATCCAGCAGATGGAGCGACGCGTCCAGTTAAAGCAGACACTGAAAGTGTTTACTGGCTAGAAGGTCCAGAATTCCTGTTGCATGGTGAGAAAGCTTGGCCAGTTAACCTATTGGGTGAGCATTCCTTTTTGACGCGGGAGGATCTGTTGGAAACAACACCAACAGATGTTGACGAGAGGGATGAAGCGACAGATGGTGATAAAATGGGTATAGTAGATGAAGATGAAGTAAATTTTGAAGGTAGTAAAGAAAGTAATGACGAAAGGAAAGGAATTAGAGAGCTGCAAAGGCAGTATTTTTTAGATGAAGTAAATGGAAAAGAAACAAATCTTACACGCAATTTAGGTCTGTTCAAGGATGAGAACGGTGTGCTTAGGTGTAGAGGGAGATTGGAAAATGTAGTGTGCTCATATGAAGAAAAATACCCGATACTCTTACCAAAAGACAGTAAATACACATTAGACTTGATACAGAAAGTACACGAGGACAATTACCATGTAGGTGCTAATCATACCTTGAGTTTAATAAGACAACTTTATTGGATACCTCATGGGAAGGCCCAAGTGCAAAGGGTCATTAAGCGTTGCCCGAGTTGTGTCAAACATGGGGGTGGCCCGTTCAAACTTCCGCCAACACCAGCTCTTCCTGCGGAACGAGTTAATTATAGTGCACCATTTACATATACAGGTATCGATTATCTTGGCCCCATATCAGTAAGTACAGAAGGAGGAATTGAAAAAAGGTGGATCTGTCTGTCAACTTGTTTAGCTGTAAGAGCCATAAACCTGGAGTTGGTCAAAAATTTATCAGCAGAAGAAGGTCTTCTTGCTTTAAGGAGGATGATTTCTACTAGAGGGATACCCCAGTTAATAACGTCTGACAATGCTTCACAATTTAAGCTGATAGCAGAAATATTAAATTCCGAATATTGTATCAAGAATAATATTAAGTGGAAGTTCATTCCTCAATTGGCTCCTTGGTTTGGGGGATTCTACGAACGATTGGTCGGGTTGGTGAAACACTGTCTAAAAAGAACCTTACAAAAACATCTTTTGAATGATTCAAAAATGTCAACCATTCTCAAAGAAATTGAAGCTATTTTGAATACCAGACCGCTCACCTGTGTTGATTCAGAAATGGTACATGTGTTAAGACCAGCTGATTTCCTTGCGGTGGGTAAATGTTTAACTACTAAAATAAATTGCAATGAAGTTAATCTGACCGGAACGAATACGAAGCAGGATTTGGTTACTAGTTGGAAAAGAGCTTTGAAAATCTTAGAAGAATTTAAGTCCATGTTCTATAACCGATATCTTGTTAGTCTTCGTGAGAGATATAATAGCTCGTGTAAACAGCCCAGAATTAAGTCCAATATTACCCCAAAGATTGGACAGATTGTACAGATTAAAGGAGATTCTAAAAACCGTCTTGATTGGAAAGTGGGAAGAATAAAGACCCTCATGGAAGGAAAAGATGGGTTTTGTCGAGTTGCCATTGTTCAAGTAGGGGACAGAGAGTATACCCGATCGATTTCTCAATTATACCCTCTGGAAATCGAAGAAGAAGATGAAAAGAAAAAAGAAGCTAAAGAAAGAACTCAAGCCTTCAAAACTCCTAAAAGGAGGGCTATTGCTATGGGCGAATCTAGAAAGGATGGGAGTCAATGCAATGTGGAAGATGCCCCTATGGAGGAGGGTTCGGTTACTTCTCAAGATGAAATTCAGATACCAACTGAAAAAAGACCTCAACCAACTGAAGAGTTGATTGACTATGATACTTGTATCAATAATAGCCCCAATTATAATAATGTATCACTCGATCAAGCAAGTGCTAACGTCACTGAAGAAAGACCACAAAGACCTGTTCGGGAAGCGGCCACTAAAGCTCTGGAGAAAATCAGGGAGTGGACGCGCAACCTGGTCAACCTACTTTAAATTTCGCCGTTGGGAGTGTCGCGACGTCCGCGATGACTTATGTCAAGAAGGTAGCAACACTAAGGTTAGTAATATTTGAGTATTCTAAGTAGGCAACCCTAGTCCGATTCCCGCCCATTCTGTGACGTTTCTTCTATAAGTAAACATGTCAAGTTTAAAGTTGTGGTGAAAATGCTGGTTACCGTACCCTGACGAAGGATAGGATCTGCAACGAAGTTCTTTCGATAAGTACCCCTAGATTATAGTTTGATTATTATTATTTTATAATTTATTTCATCATTAAAATGGTTCTGTATCGCATCGCGTCATGTCTTCTCTTTGCTCAGCGTAACGTAGAATATTCAAGCATTTGGCGTGATGGTGGAAGAACTAAGGGTGCTGATCATGATCAGAGTAAGGTGTTATGAGGCCCTCAGGGCGGCCATGTATTCAGAGTGCTATAGACCCTACGGGAGGTTGTGTATAGGCCCTCAGGGCGGCCATATGTTCAGAGCTCTACTAGACCCTACGGGAGGTCTTGAATCTAAAGTGTTATGAGGCCCTCAGGGCGGCCAAGTATTAAGAGCGCTACTAGACCCTACGGGAGGTCGTTATTCAAAGTGTTATGAGGCCCTCAGGGCGGCCATGTATTTATAAACCTATCAGGTCTTCTGGGAGACCATGTGTATATGAACTATCACCATAACAGCTTGAACTCATTGACAGAATCATCTTAAGTATTACTTTATTGTCCCTTCCAAATTGTTAATCTAGAGGGTGCTTGGACTTCTGTGGTTTGATGTCCAGGGTATCCGTGAGACCAAGATAACGGTCTTACGGATGCTATACGATTTTCCAGATACCGACCTGGAGGGAGAGAGGCACTATAGTCATCGTGGAAGGGGAGACACTCAATAGCAGGAAGGCGTAGGTGTATGATTATGATTAGCAACAGAACAACACTTCCCCCTACATGAAAGGTGAACACCAAATCCTTTCCACATCAGGATGAAGAGGAACCCTAGGCATGGTCGCGCTGGCAGATGGAGTGTAGTGGTGCTTCGTCGAGCCTCTATAGCAGCGAGCAGGTAATAGCAATCTACCTTCACACCGCTCCGCGACATGTACCTTAACTGGAAAAAAATCCTTAAGGTAAGGTTAATCAGGTATTCACTTTTCAATTTATTAAAAACATACACATCTTAAAATGTTAACCTATTCACACAGTAACGATTTTGTTCACTAAAATAAAACTTAAGATTTCTATTCTACATTTTTTGCACATTGTGGTACGACAAAGGTAATTTCCACTCCACGACATAATATAGTCCTTCCTCTGCGTAAAAAGCTGATAGACTGATTATTGTTATCTTAGTTATCTATCACTTATCAATACTGTCTCGGTTGGTTTATCAATCTGATTAAATAGTACCTATACCTCGATTACCATTTTTATGGTCCAATAAATACTTGGCATTCGAAAAAATATTCGAAAACTTCAATAAAATAAGAGAAGGAAATATGGACTTCTCACAGCTAATCGTAATTTCTTGGAGAACCATAATAATGTTTTGGACCTATATGTTTTTTTCATGCAAATGTTTGATATCACTTAGGTTAGGACATTCAATTACCTACCTACTTCATGCTACTTACTAGCAAGGTAAATTAAATAGCACAGTATTAATGATGGTCAGTATACATAACGGACTAATGCTCAATCCAGTTGATTATAAGATACTCAATTATTTGCTGTGTTGTATTCTGAGCTATGGCATTAAACTAAATTCAGACACTTCATTGAGTGATATTTTTTCTGTCAGCCGACCGTACAAATAAGGACTTGGGTATGGTAGAGTTTATTTCAATAAAAATCTAAAATCAGTTTCATTATTATATTTTCATACAAGTACACCACGGAAACCACTGTAGCACCAAACATTACATAGAAATATACAAAATTGTGCCTTTACAATACATCACCGACTTTCCTATCAGAATTACGAATAAGTAGGCATATTATTATATTTACGTACACAGTCGGAATATAATATTACGTACATAGCCGGAATATAATATACCTGCTTTTTAACTATCTTTTCGCCCCACAGTTAAATACTTTTCCCGTGGGAATGAGAAGTAGCCTATATTCTCGCCTATCTATCGCCTCAACGAATTTAATTAATATCGGTTCAGACGTGAAAGAATAAAAACAAATAGAATTACTTTCGCATTTATAATATTTAATCGTTGATATTAAAAGTGTGGATAATCGCAATTTTTTTCACAAGTTAGCAGAGCGCTATCTAACCCCAAAAGCAAAGGTGTGATTAATTAATTAATTAATTTATTGAAGTATTATAACAAAAGTACAGCTTAATTTTATATAAAACAGTGTAACATAAAGCCGATCGGGTTTTACCGTACACTGTGCGATTCATCACTTGACGGTAGTCAGCGATCATACATTTACAGTTTAATGTTGTGGTTACTATTCTTTCCACTGGATGTTGATGTGATGACATTTGACAGCTCATACATGCGGCCCATATAAAATGTCATTTTTTTAATACAACTTGTATGAACTGCTAGATATCATAATATAAATTGGAAAGCATTGGAAATACTATTAAAAAACGATTGTTCACGTCAAAACCACGAGATTCTAGCAATAGTAATAATTATTATCCGACTATGTATGTTTAGTATTAAAACAATAAATAAGAGTTGAGCTACATGGCAATGTTTAAGTTACGTCAATTGATGACCAAAAAATAATAAGTTGGCTTCAAGCTAATGTAGTTTAAACATTTCATTAAAATATTTCGAAATTATTTACGATGCCTACAACAGATTAAAACTAGATAAAAATAAATAATCTCATAGCATAATAAAAATTGATTAAACAGATCTCTCTTAAAAATAAACATGATATGATTTGCAAAATATAAAGAAAACAAACTAACTCATGATTTAAACCAAAAATTATAAAAGCAGTCTCAAAAATAACTTTGTGATCCAAAAAATAATACTTACATTTTTTAGCTGTGTTTCAGTATGATTTACAAAATAAGATTCGTTACTTAAATTAATTTATATAAAACACGTTTTTATTCTAGAATGAAAACTTTCATACAATTTTAAGTCAGGTAGGGCCAATACTTAATTCCTTGTGTTATTCATACACATACATTTATCATTATTTAATTTAAATAAGAACAAGTAACATTTATAAATTGAATTAACTGTAGTTTCTAAAGTAAGACAATCGAACCGCGATAAATAATGTAAACCTTTAAAAAAATCTCGACACAATAAATTGTTTTGAATGTTTATATTTGTCGTAGGATGATTTGATAACTCGAATCTACGCGAAAATCCTAAGAATTTTGCGGATAATTAAACAATGGTGAAACCATTACTTTACTGGAAAGTTTATTTTATGAAAGTTAATTTACTGGAAAGTCAGGGTTTTTGCGAAAAAACTCTTCGTTCTAGTAGGTAATATTTGATATTCTTTACTGAAAAAGGAACACTGATTGGTCGGTTAGCGCGCCCAAAACAAGATTTCCTCCGTTTGGTTGTCATTTTAAATATCAATCATTGATTGGAGGTATGTCCAATGTCCAATCAGATCAAGATTAAATTAGTAAGTTTAAATTTAGCCAATCAGATTTAAGGATATAAATGTTACAAGAAGGACGAGCTTTTTCGCAAAATATCTGACATTTTCCAATATTATCTGTGTTTTTGCTAAATCCCTACTCTAGGAATTTTTTGCGATGATTCAAATTATCAAATCATCCTTCGACATATTCATTATCTAGATTCATTGATCTTACTTGAATAGGGCAGTCGCTATTATACAAAAACTGCATTTTTTAAAATTGAGCATTGTTTTCTCGCATTGTCCGTTAGACAAGAAGTTTTGTCTATTGTGTTACTTTCAATAGTGACCGATACTCGAAACGAAGTATTTGTTGTGTTGTGATAAATATATAAAAATAAAAATACGAATAAATTGTATGAAATGAAGGCATATCTAAAATCTTCCATGGTGAAAGCTGTTTGTCACCAGTACTTACATTATACAGGGTGTAAAAAAAAGTACTGCGTTCCTTTAAACCACATGTTCTACTGATGATACCAAACAACTTTCCCGAAGCACAAAGTATTTTTTTCCGAAACACCCTGTATACAGTTTTAAGTATCGGTCGCTATTTACTAGTTAAAAGACACCTTTACATTACTATACTGTCTTTTCAAACCTGTAAGCAAAGACACCTATTATGTACAAACGTTCCACTCTGATATTTTCCATTTTCTTATAGTTTTGGCACTAAACATTGCCCCTTTACTGTGCAACACTCACTAAAATTATAAATTCATACTATTTTAAACCGTGAAAGGTAAAGAAGATAACACAGAGTAGGTTTTTATAAGGTAGACGTTACGCAAGTACGAACTTGTTAAATTTTTGCAGGTGACACACAGAAATGGGACTCATACATATCATAATGTATAAATAGTGTAATATTTATTTACATTCATTATTTCAACAACAAATGCGTAACAAATAACAATTTATTTATTCCAGATACAATGTCTTTGCTTGCACGTGATTATCTGAATTTAGAATAAATATCCCGACTCTAGTAGCACAATTTCAATAAAATTATTTTATTATGTCCGGCCTACGATTAGTCAACATACCACACATCACACATAATAATAAGAATCACATTTTATGTCACAGGTTAAAACAAAATATTGGGCCGCAGCGCAGATCTTTGTATACCTACCGATTTTTAATGTGAATCTAGGACTATAGTTGGCAGTGTATCTCCCGGCTACGCAAAAGGTCCCGGGTTCGATTCCCGGCCGGGCAGATATTTGAATGATGAATTTAAATGTCTGTTTCTGGGTGTGGGTGTAATTTGTGTTTTTGTGTATTTATTTAACCCGATACAGGGAATCCTAGTGGGGGCTATGAGGTCATCCAAAATAATACGAGATTCAAAGAGATCCTACATATTTAGTTGACTCGCACATGCAAGTATAATAGTATATTAGGCAACGAGGGAATAAAGCAGTGTCTAACGTCACGGGCAGCATATTGAATCCTGAGCGGAATGAAGGATTCTAGGATTAATTCCCGAGCGCAGCGAGGGAATTAAATCTTTAATTCCTGAGCGAAGCGAGGGATTTATGACAAGAATCCTGAATGTAGCGAGGGATTCAAGTCTGCCCAAGGCGAAGACACATTTATTCCCGAGGAGCATACTATATTTTACACACCTACTGCACAGATTACTTAGACGGTGGCAGGCGTCTGTATGATAATAAAGCTCAGAAATATACCTAATCATGTAATATTGATACATAAATAAATATTGAAAACATACCAGAAGCAACAGATCCGAAAGTCAATTCACACTCACTGAACTACACTTCACGTTCACAATCCACTACCTACGTATTTTTCCAAAAAACGAATTGATCGTATTTAACATATTCAACATAAATAACAAAATACGATAAAATACTAGTCACAATGTCTTCTGGAGTCAAAATATTAATTTCACTCGACAATTTACGAAATGGAAGTAATAATCAATGAGAGAAAAACTTTTGCAAAATCAAACCGCGTTTTCTTTTTTTTAGTTTCTTTTTTTTATACAAAGCAAAGAGCACATACAGATAACTAGTCATACAGCCTTTTTACACTCGCCGGGAGGCGCAGAAGGCGAGTGTGGCAACAGTTTTAATACACACACAGCCATATTTTTTTTTTCTGAAAATTATTTTCTTAGTAGTTCACATGACATTCCAAATTCAAATCACATAATAACCCTTGGGCTATTAAGGATTTCCATACAACTTTAAATCCCTTGGGATTATTTTCTTGCTTTAAACGCAAGTTCCTTGATACATTATGTTGATATAATAATGCAGAGGTGTGTAAAATATTTATTATACATCGGTTGTAATTAATTACTCAGCGGCCCAATTACATGTAGATAAGATAGTATTAAACTTAGTTGTAATAAAAAGGAAGTGCACTCTGTAATTATTACATTTTTACACACGGTTTTTGTACATTATTAAATACGCATTAACTCATTAACTTACCTAAGATTATGTACATTTTTAGTATTTTTTTTTAAAACTAAGTATGTCACTTCACAAATCGTTTAAAATTGATAAGATATTTCGAGAATTGTATAAATTTTCTTCATTCATGTTTTTGTGACTTTGTCAGTATTAATTAACCTTATTTTTCTAGATTTCGCGTTCAGATTTATCACCTTTAAAACACTTCATTGTCATGGCTTCCTATTAGCTACAGCAGTTAAAATTGTTGTGAAAAGTGCAATCTTAGCTGCTTATTCTTATTACATTATAAAATATTAAAGTTATAATTTAAGTAATATCTAACTACATTTTACTAAGGGAAAGCTGTACAAATTCTATTTTATTCTAGCTATTAGTTTATTAAATTAATTAACAATTTTATTATTGTTTTACTATGTACAAGTACTAATAAATAGATTAGTACTTCGATCACATTATTGGTAATTTCAGTTAACTGTTTGTGACGTTTAATTTAAAAATCGCTATTTCAATGGCCTAGCTAGGACTATCACAAAACAGCCAATGGCAAAGTGTTTTTGTTTTCAGCTATTGAATATAAGAAAAACGTTGTGATAAGTAATCACCTAGCACCTTCTGGGAAAGTGGAGATCTGTTAGCGCACCCACACGGGGTCGTTCGCGGGCTAGAGGCAGGCGTGCGGGTTGTGCGAGCACCAGCGCGGCCACAGCGGCGCCGCGCGCACCCCCTTGGCAAGCAGCCGCGACCGCATCGTGTCCAGCCGCAGGTACACGTCCGGCATCGCGTCCAGACCGCCCGGCCCCAGCTGCTCCGACCACTGACACGCTGCTCCTCCCTCGATCCGCCACGCCGCCGTTTCCTGCAGCCCCACACTCGACGCTGACAGCTCCTCCACCCACGGCCTGTGTTCGTATATCTGCTGCCAAGATCTATACGGCCCACAATGACCGTCCGAACTATCGCGCCAAGACCCAAATCCGCAATCTAAGTACCACGCGTTTACGTGTGAAATAACTGATCGGAAACCGGCGTCTAATACGGCTCGCGATTCTGGCCATCTTGACGCACCCCATATTTGAATACCTAGTTTTTTCATATCGAGACGCTCGAGATAAGGGGTGCGCGTCAAACCGATGACCACAACAAAGTCAACTCGGGGAGTTTTCCACCATTGGCACGTTCTAGAGAATGCAGAGCCTTGCGTGTGAATTCGAGCCATAGATCCATCGGGTCTGAATCGTTGAAATGCTGAGACCAGCACGCTTCTGACACTTCATCACCACCGAGATGAAATAAGTCGTCGACGCCCGTGAGCTGAATTATTTCTGCGTAAATGTGCTCTAAAAGATCGTATACGTGAGGATTTTTCGGGTTGAGCTGCCCACAAGGAGGCTCTCCACAATATGCGCTCCATGGTTCCGCTTCGACGCAGTGGGCCAAATGTCCAAATCCTGCATGCGGGCCCCACATCCACGCGCGTCCTACATGCGCAGGAGCATCCACTTCAATTAGGACTCGAACCCCTCTCAACCTCGCGCGTCTGACTATAGCTTTCACATCCTCTGGCGTATAGATTGATTCCGGTCCATACGCTCCATGTTGTACCAACTGCGGAGCGCTATTCAATTTTAAAGGAAACGATTGCGAATCGCTGACGTGCCAGTGAAAAGTATTCATTTTAACGGCACCCATCGCGTCGATTGTGCGTATGATCTGGTTTACGGGAAAATAGTTTCTAGCGGTATCTAATAGTAATCCACGATATTTGAATTTAGGCGCATCTTGTACAGAAGCTGCTTCTAGAATAAGAAGAGATCCAGCGTAGGGATCCATCCATATCAGTTGAAAAAGTGTTTCAAGGCCGTGACGTACTCCGCAAAACGTCTGGGCTGAAATATCTGCTACTAATGTATTGCTAAGAGGTCGTAGAGATAGTTTATAACTCTCATCAGTGTCAATAAGCAACCGAGGATCTGCGCTGCCATTAACAACTACACGGATGTATAAATCTCGAGGTTTTGCAATGTCACTTCGTCTGCCATCTCCGTTGGCGCGTTCGAGAAGTTTGAGGTCTTCTTTCATCAGGGCGAATGCGTCGTTGAGATGTGAGGAGACTTCCCGGCTAGGTGACTTGGCGATGGTGAATGAGATTCCATCTGCTCGGATAGGTATGGCGGCCGTGGCGAGGCTGACTGGCCCGGTGGGTTGCGGCCATAGCTGCGTAGATGCACACAGCATGTTACAGGTAGGCAGTGATTGTAGTGTCGTCGTTTCGGACGCCAATGTTCTCTCGCAGCGGTCGTTCCGGCAGATCCAAGACCATTGCGGCTCGCTAACTCTGCGGAAAAAGAACAATGATTATAGGTAAGCTCCCGGAAATGAACCAAAATATTGCGTGAAACTACTAGTTATCATCAAATAAACAAACGGGGACTTGGTCTTTAAAGCTTTTTGCAGATTTGCTGAAATCTTCTCGTTTCATAGGTGATTGACCACTAACTAGGGTAGCAAAGGAGCTGCTAAACGCGTGTAAACCAACCACAACCGTTTGTAAATCAATAGAAGAAACTAATCGGTGGATGCGTATGCTTCTAATCTTCCTAATGGCTACTATATAATGACCAATAAAGCATATGGGAGAGTGTAAAAAGAATACTCACGCGTATAAACTATGAAGCGGCCTATGCCCCCCCTGGTCGGTCTGCTGCCGCCAATACAGCAGCGCTAAAGCGGAGCAAGCTGCTGCCGCCAGGAACACCATAGCCCTGCGCAGCCGTCCCACGCGGCTGAAGTGCGCCGACACGCCGCGCCCTAGCGCTTCGCCCCACATCTTCATCTTAGCACTTGGACTCTACCTGAAGGCAAACAGAAGGATATTTCAAGTAATATACTCAAAAACTACCGTCAAATGAAAAGGAAAACAAATTGTTGTCAGCACAAATTCCTTAAGCAGTCTTATGGCAGTATGCACATTGAACTCAATTTTGACGAAAAGAACTTTTTGTTGTTTCCGTTGCACACACACATCGAACTGTTTGAGGATAATAAAAGTAAAAATACTTAATAGTGAATTATATATGGGAATACTGGAATGCTGTATGTTTTTTTTATCTATACCTAAGATAAGTTAGTTATTCTCGCTAACTTATTGTACAACAATCTAGACAAGTTTGTCTGTGAGGGCGCTAGCTGCTGATTCGACTGAATGTTTTACTCGTGTAGTGAGTCCACACTTCCACAGTCCTCCATGAAATGATGTGATTCCTACCTAGACGATATTATGTTGTTCTTTACGATATATTGAATGCTTAGGTATACATACTGCAAAGATGATGTCGTTTCAAAAGAACCGGAAGGATAGGAAATTGTATGCACTATGTCTAAGTTTAGATAAATCAGTACCTAGAGGTAGAGACCTATTATTGATGTCGAGTAGCGACGCTAATAATTTCTGTATTGAAACTCAAGTATTCCCCTTTATAATATTAACAATTGCGCCAAGGGAAGGTCCATCATTCTTACATAGACAATAATCCACGGTTCTTCCTTCCTTAGTAATAGATATTGGTGGCAATTCTGTTCTAGACACAATTTAACTAATTTTAGTTTGATCCTGTCACTTTCCAAGATTTGAATAAAATAGAGACAGAGATATAAGAGCTGGTTATAATCCTGTCAAAGTGACGTTACTCGCCTTAAATAAGAGGGCAAGCTAGATGGTGTCGTCTTATTTTAAGCGTTATACGTTACTTTGACAGAATTGTAATTAGCTGTTGTATTTCTGTCTCTATTTTTAGGTATTCTTTTAGAAAGTGACAGGACCAGACTAAAATAAGTTGTGTCTGCAACAGAATCGGCAGCATTGCTAGTGCTTGAATGTAAATATTTAGTAGTTTTAGTTACTTTGATCTTTCTATGAAAGTCAGAGTCATTGGCGTATGCCACTAGTTACTCCTAGACCGTATCCATGAAAAATCCGGAGCGAGGTTAGATAAAGTCAACGCAGTTGAATAGCAATTGGAATAACACCATTATGCAGTACATAATAGAGTTGCAAATCAAGTGCTGTGTTATGAATAGTGGAATGCTTTCCCTGCATTCTCAATTTGTGTAAGTGGCATGGAGTCTGATGTTGAATATTTTATAGAAATGGCTGGGGGCCTTACTTTAAGCATAGGAGGTTATTTTTAGTAACTATTGGTCGATATTTAATAACTATGAGTGAGACAGCGTCATCATTGCCAGTAATCGTAAATATACTATACAATCAGGCTTTTATCCCATATGGAATTAGTTGAGCATCAACAACCCAAGCTCCTTATTCTTAAGTCTGGCGGGATATTTTCCGTGTTATTTCAGATTCAGATCAAATATGGCTATAGCGACAGACAGGTTGTCAGCTCGTCGCCTAAATATTACAATGCACTGAAACCCTAGAATCCTTTGCTGGTTTTCACAGCATGCCTTGGAAGAGAAATATACGTCTCCACTGAGGGGCACGAGCTTACCTTGGAGGGCGATCGGGCCTTAGAGGGCCCAGTACGTATTGGTCGACTTCACACGCAACCTTTGAATTTCTAATTAAAAATGCTTTTCAGGCACTGCTTATATCGTCTGGAAAAGACATAGGTACTTAAAGGTCTATCCTATAATGAAGATGTGCAGGTTTCCTCACGACGTTTTTCACAAACGAACAAATGAAATTCGGAAACCGAAAAACACATTAGTACGTGGTGGGATTCGAACCACGACCTCCGAGAAATGTCCATTGGTGAATATTTAATGCATTGCAGTGGGCACTGACCCGACTCAGACTGTTTAATGAAGACAAGTCTATGACTTCTAAAGTGAAGGGAATATTATGAAGTGAACAGGACAGGTGAATGAACGTACAGCTACACCCATGTTTATTTTATATAATTTTAACTTTGAATTTGAATGAGTTTTCCTAAGAAACAGCGGGTGTTAAACAGTGTTATCTTAGTAAAAATGAACACAGTATTTTTGGTGATCTTTTTTTTTTTCTGTAGGCTCTTACGCACACACACTCTTATGTTGAAGCAGTTCCTTCCTGCTTATTATATTTGGTCTTTTGTTTTAGTTTGTTCATTGTATTAAATAATACCTACTTGTATGTAGGTACCTGCTGCCCTAGTTTGATGTTTTTTTTTAAATTTATTTTAAAGTACCTCTATTTTTCATAAAGCGTTCTATGTCATAAAAAGGCATAGATTTATTGACATTTAATATAGGAATCTCTTACCCATCTGTGAGTTTTTAAGTGATTTACTTATGTGAAAAACACTATACGACTATTTATTAACAAAGATTTGTCCTATACTTAACTAAGGCCGGTATTTATAATCAGCTCTCAAGAGTGTTTTTTGTCTGAGTTTGAGTCCGTATCAGAAATGTCATTTTAGTACAAAAGTTTTCTACTGATTTTTTTGATATATCTCATATTTATAATTTTATGAATCAGCCCTACACGTTTTCATTTTGTGTTTGTGAAAAAAGATTAACTTATCATTATCAATAATATATTTGAAAACAAAGTAAAGTGAGACGCAACTTATACCTACATAACATAAAATTTTGGTTATTATTTTCAGCAAAATAAAAACACTATAGTATAAAATGACGGTAGAATTAATCGAGGCAAATTTTCAATGAATATGCATATTTCCTTGGAAGTATACCTTACCGCTCATGCAGCATTTCTTAACGGTTTCTAAGGAACCACAGGGAATGGATTTAGAATAAAGATAGAGATAAATAATTGTATACAGTTTTAAAATACTCGAGTTTTTTTTTAAATCATATAACTTAAGTATATTATTTAAATAACGATATATTAAGGGATCCTAGTAAAGATCCTGAGTGAAACTCTTAACCTCTTTATTTTCAAGTCTTGTCTTGTCGTTAATGTTCCACTGCTAGGCAAAGGCCTCTCTCCGGTCTCTCCACTCCACTATTTTCAAGTAAGTGAAATTATTAGACTAGAACTCAGAAAGCCCGGTACAGCCCCGGATTAGTCCCTGTTGCATCATGATCTATGCAGCAGGTCGCCAACTTTGCCGACGGGCCAATACTGACGGATATCAAATGAATTTAAACTAAGTCCAACCAACGTGGTTTTTAAATTATATCCTAAGTTTATTAGTTTGGCCTCGCATGTGTGGCAACAAAAATGATAGCTATTTGAAAACTTTTATAACAATCAAATTGTTACCTAACGTAGGTACCTAGACTAGATTTCAAAACCGTTTTTTACTTGATACGTGACACAAAGACAAATAGTATTATTATTTTAGATGTCAGGTAATGTTTCATAGTATTTATTGTTTTGTAGCATGATAGTGTACCAAGGAAACAAAACCTTTAACCGAAATATTCCCTAGGGAATAATACAAGGAAAATGAGAATTTGAGAAGGGCACGTAGCAACTTCTTAGTAAAATAGTAGTAAACATAAAGAAGTACGTGGTAGTCGTAGGTGAATAGCTGACGTGGCTCACTGGATATTTTATAAGGGTGGATGACGTCATAGCAGTCACTAGAGAACCACCACCTGGCGACAATTTATTCACTTAGCTAGTAGTGCATACTTAGTGGGTTGAGTATTGATTCTTGTGTCAAGGAAATAAAAATTGGCATAATATATTATATATACATACATACATATAATCACGCCTTTACCCCTAATGGGATAGAAAGAGCGTAAACGACCTAAACAAAGGTCGTTCCGCCACGACTGACAAGTTTTGAGGGTTATTTCAGATAGATCTGTATATTGCTATAGCGACAGGTTGTCAGCTCATCATCGCCTACATTACAATACTGAAACCCTCAAATTATTTAGCAGAATTTTACAGCATAACCGGGAGGAGATGCAGCTGGCACCACATTCTATATTTTTCTATCACTCCTAGTCCAGCATGGAAGTTAATATAATATACAAGAAGTTAATAAAACTGAAATGGCTTTAAAGCACTTTTCAATTAAATATCGAGCTGGAAGTAACAATAAAATGTTTCTAGATTTAATCATAGATTGTGTAGCAAGAAAGTGTTAATTAAATCATAGGTACATGATAAGATAACATTGTAAAAATAATAACATAATGTTATGCAGGATTGGCTACCTCTTTAAAAAAAAAACGTTAACATCTTTGTTATTTTACCAAACATGTATCAAATTCCGTCTGAAAAACCGCTCTACACAATAATTTCAAACAAAACTAATGAGAAATTCAACCACTAGAGAGATGTGAATGCCGCTAGTGCATTTATGTAGTTAATGAGTTAAAATAAATTGGAAAACTGCGTCTATTTTGGTCCCTCGCGACTTAGTTATGTACAGTTGTGGCATTTTCGGCTGCCACCGCTTTTGAATGCAATTTTAGTGTTATGTGAACTAGCGTTTGTCTGCGTATCTACTATTTAAATTATTATCGAAATATTTTCAGATGGTAGGAATAGGTAAAATTATACCACCAACAAAAGTCGGGCGCCAATTTGACTTATCACCAAAACATTCTATCTTTCAAAACCGTGTCAAACATCAAACTACTTCCCATCAGCCCCATGTCGGGCGCCAAATTGCGAACTTAGATACCCGAACCCCGCGACAATGCGAGCCCATCAGATGACAAATACTTCATGGACCCCGCCATTTTTAACCCGCTTTGTGGAGGACGTCTTCTGATATGTCCGCGATACGCGCGGAATAGTTGCCATCCATAATATCGCCACTCCACTATTGTTCCTGAAATTGTGCGTGTTTATTTTGTTTACTGTACTGTGCGTATGTGTGATAAGTTTATTATGTTTACTAGCATCTACCTACATACTACGTGTGTAAAGTTTCTGGGTAGGGTAGGTAGGGATATTTTGATTGTAGATTTGTGCAATAAATAATTTTATCTGTACTTGATATTATCTGTTTTCGGATTGCTCTTAAACTGTGGAGGAATATGTTATATTATAACCTTTTCATTTTCTATAAAACCGATGCAACTCGGACTACAATATAGTTTTAGATTAAAAGTAAACCATGCGAGCTTAAAACCCCTACTGCTGTAGTTTTTACATATAAAGTTTATTTTTTTCTCAAGAGCATAGAAACCAGAGCAACTTAGTAAGCATTTCTAGCGTAAATCTGAATGTGCTTGAAAATTAATTGGTTAGATTCTATATCTCATTATAATCGCCGTAAAGAAACAATTGACAGAAAATTTGTTGAAATTTACATTTCGGTTAAAATTAAAACTGGCGGCAAAGAGATAAAAAGATCATACTTATAAACTCTTCCTCTGACTCCTATAGTGCAGTCGGTTTAAACATTCTAAAAATTAATAATGTTAGGCCCCACGTTGGGCGCCAGTTTAAAGTTTTAGTTTTATTCATTAACAGATAAATGCTCTCTCTCGCCATATAAACAATTATTGACCGCGTTGAGTACCTGGCACGGTTTACATTGCCGCTTCTAAAAGGTTCTGTAAATAGGCGCGGTGTAAACAAAAGAGTGACGCACTGTCCGACCTTTATAATGAACATTTTAATTACTGACGCTCACTAGTACACTGTGCTTGTTACATAATATTATACATAAATCTTTATGTAATAATTGTGTTATTTGTACGGAATTTGAAAAAAAGCGCTGTTAAAAAAAAAACTTATATGATAGTTTACAGTTTGTTTTACGACTTCGATGAATATTGCATTAAAAATAGATGTAAAGAACAGAGGGTGGGATGAATTGATTAAAGTATTCTATACTAAGAAGGTAATAAAGTTTCAAAAGATTATAAAACATAAAAGAAAGATGTGCTAGATGTCAAATTACAAGCTACTATAAGAATAAAGTACCTACTCTATAAAACCTTGGACCGTAGGTTATAGTACTAAACTAGAACATCGCGTGACCCTTCGCTGTTGGTTCAAACCCGAAAAAATTAAAAAAAACTGAGACAACTTAATAGTACATGAAAACATTGCTCTTTCAAACTGCTTTTTTAAATATAATGGAATTATTACCTCAAAAGTGAATCCACTTATCAGTGACTATATTAGTGTTTTGCTGAAGTGTATTGCAAACTCAATCTAAAGGTATACAAATAGTGCCAGGGGTCAAAGTAAAGTGGGTGGATAAATACCAAGCAATGAAGCTACGTACCTCGGCGGCATGACGAGCCGGCAACGGGCGCGAGACTGGGAATCCCATGTTGGGCGCCAGCTTAGACCAATGCGAGAACGTGACGGGGTAGGAAGTTAGTCGGTAGAACACTGCTTTTAGCGTTTTAGCGCCTTCGAACTTTTAACTTTGAGAAATTGTAATCGATATTGATATTACCTATTGATTTTATAAATAATTTAGTAACTATGTTGAACAGTTCCCTAAATACGTACACAAAGTCAAACATAACGCCTGTATCCTTTGTGGGCTAGGCAGAGCATCAACTAACTTATAAACAGGCGTTAATGCCAGGTTTGAATGAAGTACACACGTCACTACCATAATAAAAAAGAGGCCCATTTCGGGCGCCAATTGTTCGAATTGGGAGGAAAACTGCCTTTTTCTCCCGCTAGGTGTCGCATGGGCGACTGTACCTTGAGAACTGTCAAATTGTACCAACTTTTGTAAACAAATTGAATATTTTTAGAATATTATCAGTAAATGCCACAATGCAGTGCATTTAATTGCAAAAATAGGGGAATTCATTTGTTTTCCAAAGATTACAAATAAAGAAAACAGTGAGAGACAGTGGGAAAAAAAATTACGTATTAAAAACTTCAATGCAAGTGATGCAAGTTGAATGTGTTCAGCGCATTACAAAGAAAGTGATTATATTGAAAAAAATATCGTTTATGTTAAAAAAACTGATAAAATCGCAATACACATGTGACATTGACACGAAATAAGGTACAGTCGCCCAGAGCGCCATCTGTATTTAGCTTTTAGTTTGGCTCCTCATTGACGAAATGTAGTTTTTATAACATATGTAAAATCTTCAAGAAATATCACGTTCACCGATATGTTTTCGTAATTATTTGATAAGATATATAGGTACTATCTGAAGTGCACAGCACTCGAAAACTGCAAGTGTGTACGATTCCAACATCAAGGACGCACATTCAACCAACGTTCGTGCCACCGTGGGCCGGACTCGGGGTGTGTAGGGGCGGATATTCTACACCTCTCTAACCTCTCTTCCTCATTCCATTCGGCCGCGGACTTTAGGAGAGGCAGGACGCGTCGCTCGCCTTCAAAAGTTCGTGATTTTCGCGTAAAGTGAATCGTGTTGGTTTTGACGTGCGTGCGAAGCAAATGTTTGTTGTGTTTGTGTTGGTGGCGAGTTAATGAGGTCGTAAAGATTTTGGTACGTGTGTTTTGATGATTTGTACTGTTTTTGTTAAAAATTAAATGGTTATTAGCAAATAAATTAATTAAATATAAATAAATTTATAAGTTAATTTCAATGTTTATGAAGGTGTTTAGAGATAAGATAAATATTTATTTTACTACATACATATAGCATTAAGACGATGATGCAAATATTATTATTGTAATTTAGGCGATGGGCTGACAACCTGTCACTATAGCAATATACAGATCCATCTGTAATAACCCTCAAAATTTGTCAGACGTGGCGGAACGATCTTTGTGTAGGTCGTTTACGCTCTGCCTACCCCATTAGGGATAACGGCGTGATTATATGTATGTATGTATGTATGCAAATATTATGCAAACGCGATGCAACTTATAGCAACTAGATGCAATCAAATATAGGAAAGAGGAAACAATAAACTGTCTAGACGCCTCCTATTTTCGTATTCTAAGCATTTTTTTTCTCAAGGCTATACACAGGTCATGTGTGTATGGTAAAATATACTGCAAACAACTGCATCAAATTATTAAATAAAACAAAAGCTAACTTATTTAATATTCAAAACCAGTCA
>JARACY010005672.1:0-20829 GCA_029255725.1 Scrobipalpa atriplicella | reverse complement strand
AAATGACCAAAGTACACTGACAAGACGACATAATGTACTCTATGGATGGAATCCGGAATCTTAGGACGGAATCACAACGTTTTTCTTTTTCCTCAAGAATAAAAGTAGGTTTGCAACACTTTCTTGAACAAAGGCTTTTTTACCGTACCCTCCGAAGCAAATGAATGACTTCTCAGTCTCAGAGGCTAAAGGCTTAGAGCAACACGGCCTTCGGAAGGCCGTGTTGCTCTAAGGGCTAAAGGCGACACACTATGCCGCCGGCCATGCCGCGCGGCCCGCGTGGCACGGCGGCTCGCTTTGAGAAACGGGCTCGCGGCCCGCGCGGCATGGCCGGCGGGCATAGCATCCAAACCATCTCAAATTGAGATTCTCAATGATCTTATTTTTGAGAAAATGCGTACAGTTACATATTTATAATTTTTTAATAAAAACCGAGAGTGGGATTTGAACCCAGCCACGATGCGGGTAGTCGTGGGGTAATCCGTGCCAGATATCGGTATTTCTTCTCTCAGGTGTCTGTGGGTGATACTTTTAGAAATTTGGTAAAGCATAATAAAAACGAATTTAAAAATTATACCTACAATTATTCTTAACTTTACACACACAGGACTTCACCGCAAGCGAATCACCTGGACCTTCAATATACTCTAGGAGGCGCTTTCACAGAACAGCTTTCCAAACATGGTTAACAGACGCGGCTGCAACAACCTCCGCAGTAGTTTGACCCGCAGCAGCCGCAACAGGACCTGTTGCCGCCCTTCCACGTGCCGTAGCGGCCCAGCGGGCTGGCGGCGCCGATGTACGCGCGGCACGGGTTGCAGTACCCACCGCCGCAGCCGTTGGTGCAGCACGGGCCGCAGCAGTTGCCGCAGCCGCCACCGCAGCCTTCCCAGGTGCCGCAACAGCCACAGTGGCCGCAGCAGCCGCCACAGCAACCGCCGCAGCCGCCGCAGCCGCCGCAGCCCCCACAGCATCGCTCTCGTTTCCGGTAGCTTTATCAGATGGTGGCTCGTAAAATGAGCGTACTTCCGCATTTGTACGCACACCTTGCGAAGTGTGACAATCGGAATACAGGTAAGGAATATTTCCACTGTTCCACGAAAATTATTATTCTGGAAGTAAAATTCCCGTCTTCTATTTAGTCCCAAAGAATAATAATAATTGAAAGAATTTAGTTAGGTACCTATCATCATCATCTCAGATGATGATTCATATGTGTTAGCATCTGAACTCTAACATTTCTAAATTCCTGGAATCCTAATGATAAGCAGTAAGAAATTTCAAAACTTTAGAATAACCTATAGAAAAGAAGTTGACGAAGTCCTGCGCGAAGTAAAATCGTAAAATCCATTGAAAAATCCAATCATCTTACTTCCTTGCCTTCTGTTCATCGTAGGAAATTAAGTCATCCTCATTTGTCCAAACAACTATTCGTAATTTTTTTTTTTTAATTTGAATAGCAGGACATTATTTTAGAAGTTAGTCGAGTGATTAAAGACAGAATAAAGATGAATAATATTTTTTACTAGCTAAGGCGCTCCTAAACAAACACTGTTCTCTGCAACATGTTGCTGCAATCATTGGCGGCCAAAAATAATGGCCGGCACATTAATTAGGCAAAGGGCTGGGGTCAAAATCGTTAATGATTTCTGCTCAGCTGATTTAGGTACTTTGTACTGTACATTGATTAAGGGCTTTTTTTATCCCTGGGAGGTGGCCTAACTGCAAAGTTTCATAGTATGGCTAGTATTACTTTACTTGCAATGGTTGCCGACCACCGTTTAGAAGCACCTTATCACCAATATATCACCTGGTGACACCTAAAAATAGACCTGAGAAGCAGAAGATTTAAAAATCGAATGCTTTTGACAATTTCTGTCAATTACATGCCAAATAATCAGTTTGTTTTCTAAAAATACTGTGAAAAAAAACAGGACTTTAAAAAATACTTCAAAAAATCTGAAAAATTACATAAAAATTACTAGTAAAAATAATTAAAATTTAAAATAACATTTTTAAAAGCACCGTGTGTTGAAAGAATGTGCGGAGGTTGCGGTGGATGCTGTGGGGGCTGCGGCGGCTGCGGCGGCTGCGGCGGTTGCTGTGGCGGCTGCTGCGGCCACTGTGGCTGTTGCGGCACCTGGGAAGGCTGCGGTGGCGGCTGCGGCAACTGCTGCGGCCCGTGCTGCACCAACGGCTGCGGCGGTGGGTACTGCAACCCGTGCCGCGCGTACATCGGCGCCGCCAGCCCGCTGGGCCGCTACGGCACGTGGAAGGGCGGCAACAGGTCCTGTTGCGGCTGCTGCGGGTCAAACTACTGCGGAGGTTGTTGCAGCCGCGTCTGTTAACCATGTTTGGAAAGCTGTTCTGTGAAAGCGCCCTCCTAGAGTATATTGAAGGTCCAGGTGATTCGCTTGCGGTGAAGTCCTGTGTGTGTAAGTTAAGAATAAATTGTAGGTATAATTTTTAAATTCGTTTTTATTATGCTTTACCAAATTTCTAAAAAGTATCACCCACAGACACCTGAGAGAAGAAATACCGATATCTGGCACGGATTACCCCACGACTACCCGCATCGTGGCTGGGTTCAAAATCCCACTCTCGGTTTTTATTAAAAAATTATAAATATGTAACTGTACGCATTTTCTCAAAAATAAGATCATTGAGAATCTCAATTTGAGATGGTTTGATGCTATGCCGCCGGCCATGCCGCGCGGGCCGCGAGCCCGTTTCTCAAAGCGAGCCGCCGTGCCACCGGGCCGCGCGGCATGGCCGGCGGCATAGTGTGTCGCCTTTAGCCCTTAGAGCAACACGGCCTTCCGGAAGGCCGTGTTGCTCTAAGCCTTTAGCCTCTGAGACTGAGAAGTCATTCATTTGCTTCGGAGGGTACGGTAAAAAAGCCTTTGTTCAAAGAAAGTGTTGCAAACCTACTTTTTATTCTTGAGGAAAAAGAAAAACGTTGTGATTCCGTCCTAAGATTCCGGATTCCATCCATAGAGTACATTATTGTCGTCTTGTCAGTGTCATTTGGTCATTTGAAATAATCTGATTTTTATAAAATTTTAAATAGGCTTGTCCTAAAAAAAAATGCAAATATAATTTTCCCTAGTAAAAATATAAAGTAAAGAAAACATTGACACACACATCGCGTGGCGAAGATCTGTTGAAGAAGATAATAAAAAATTGGAAGATGCCGTATTGTATGGGATGTTGGCCAAACAGCGGTCCGTGTGGTACTAGGGACCCTTGCTGCTGCGCGTGTCGTGGTAGCATGGCTCCGCTGGGCCGCGGGCCCCGCCGGCTGTGGCACCATCGGCGCATGCTGCGACGGCTACTGCCCCGGCGGACGCTACGGCTTCGGCTGCGGACCAGTATACGCCGGCGGGCAATGCTATAGAAACGGCGGGCATTACGCCTCTGGACCCTTTTGCGGCTGGCGATGCCACGGCGCGTCTTGTGGACACTGCAGCTGTTGTTGAGAAGTGGAATGTTTGGTGTGAACTTGTTAAAATAACTTTCTGTGTGTTGTGCAGTTTTGGTGAAAATACACGCACGCCACGCGATGTAGTCACGGTGAGGTATTGTAAATAAAATTTAAGAATAAATTATATTATTTATACAAAAGTGTTTTATTATTATTTCATTGATACTTTGTTGATACTAGTCTCTCCCTCCCTCTGGCACCCTCTACTGCCCTCTTGCACTCTCCCGCCCTCTGGCACTCTCCCGCCATCTGGCACTCCCTCCCTCTGGAACTCTCTCTCCCTCCTGCGTCTATCCCGCCCTCTGGCACTCTGTCCCGCCTTCTTGCACTCTCCCGCCTTCTGGAACTCTCTCCCGCCCTCTGGCACTCTCTTCTTTGAATCTCTCCCGCCCTCTGCCACTCTCTCCCGCCCTCTTACGCTCTCCCTCGCGCTTGCTTGAATTCTCCTGCCTCGTGCACTCTCCCGCTCTCTGGAACTCTTTCCCGCCCTCTGGCACTCTCTCCCTCCCTCTTGCACCCTCTCCTGCCCTCTGGCACTCTCCCTCCCGCTTGCACTCTCCTGCCCTCTGGCACTTTCTCTCACCTCTCCTGATTGCACTCCCGCCCTTTCCTCTCCCTCCTTCTGATACTCTCCTCCCTTTGGGCACTCTCTTCCTCCCTCTTACACTGTCCGCCTTCTGGCACCCTCTCTCTCCCGACTCTCCGCCCTCTAGCACACCTTACTTCTGACACTCTCCCTCCCGCCCTCAATCTACCTACCTACATTGCTTTATACTACCTATTGAGCCCCTCTGCTATATGTATAGTAAGATTTGGTAAAGAAATAAAATACAGTTTTAAATTTAAACGATTTATTCTTAACGTTACGTCACAGGACTTCACCGCATGCGCTTGTCCTCTGGGTCTCCCGTTTTTGTGACTCCGATCCAGAGGCGTAGCTCTTTCGAGACAGGACATTGACATCACTGAACAGATTCACTCTGCTTTTCAACAGCAACCTCCGCCACATCCACAGCCACCGCAGCAGCCGCCACAGCATCCTCCGCAGCATCCCCCGCAGCCACAACCGCCGCAGCATCCACCACAACCGCCACAGCCGCCGCAGCATCCACCGCAACCGCCGCAGCATCCGCCGCAACCGCCACAGCACCCTCCGCAGCCACCGCAGCCGCCGCAGCCACCGCAGCCGCCGCAACCACCGCAGCCGCCGCAGCAACCCACCACAGCCGCCGCAGCACCCACCACAGCCGCCGCAGCACCCTCCGCAACCGCAGCCACCGCAGCAACCGCCACAACCTCCGCAGCACATCTTTCTCTAGTTTGTCGTGAAAATCCACAAGACCTTCACCACACGGTGGAATTTTTATTAGATTTTAGAATGATATTTGATAAAGTGCATATAAATATTTTACTAGAGAATTTTGAATAGAAATTTTAATTTATTTTTTTAGAAGTTTTTGATTTTTTGATGTATCCTGTGTAAATTTTTGTAAAAAACTGAACATTTTCCAGAAAAAATGAAGGATGCTTTCAATTTTGTTTTCGAATTTTAAACTTTGATGCTGATTGTTCTTCTGCCCCAAGAAAGTCAGTAGGTATAGAGGTAATCAAAAAAAGGTTTTCTACTGGGTACTGTAACGGTACCGCAGGAATTTTGTGGTAACTTTATTGTAAGACTATAAACAATCACTTCTGTACTGTAGCGAGATACGTATACAAAGTAACCAGGTGGCTACATGAAGCGCCGCCCCACATTACTTAATGGCCGTGCAATTGAAAGGCGGCCAAATTGCAGCGTTTACCCGTTTCCGGTGTGCTTCCACAGAACTCCTGTAACCGGAACCCAGGTGCCTAACCACAGAATGCTAACGGTAGATGATATACCTACATGATTTAAATAAGTATAACTGGAGAGAGTAGCCGACTTAATTATTGGCTAATCGAAACAGGCGATTATATTGCCCTTCTGTATCTGATCATTTATATGTAGGCCTCCGTGGTCCGAGCCATGGACTCCCGATCCGGAGGTCCTGGGTTCGATTCCTAGACAAAACACTAAATTAATACTTATTTGTGAATTTATCACTTTGTGCAATGACCGCGATCGTTCGTGCGGGTCCCTAATTTCTGCTCGTCTTTGGTTATTTTACTTTTCTGTAGTTCATTATTCAATAAAGCAGCACTAACACTTTCGAGGGCCGGCAATCCGCTCCGCGCCGGCCGTTTTTTCGGTAATTTTAAACGGACATAAAAAAAGAAACAAAATAGACAGCAGCTATCTACTTTTTTTCTTTTACTTTATTTTTGATATTTATATTTTTTATTTCTAAAATAAAACAATATAATATTTATTTATTTATATTTATTTAGATCACACAAAAAAAGGAGGTTTAACAAAAATAAAAAAAGTCTAACGTCATTCATCGGGTGTAATCTCGTGAATTGTGATACTTTTTGAAGCACGGATGAATGCAAAGAATGGATTTCGTCTTCATACTCTTCCTCATCTGAAAATACGTCTGAATCTTCATCATTCCTGCAATTCAGCCTCAATTTGGCCATAACGCAAACGACTATTGCGCGCGAGCGACATTTTGGCGGCGCCGCGTCACTGTTCCCCCGCTCTCACGCCTACACTTGACGCACCACACTCATAATTTTTTGCATGTGTGCTCCTAATGAACCGAGCTACAAGTACGATGAACGCCAATCGCGGTAGGTCGACGTGATTTTGCACTAAACAATATGTTTTTTTTTTTTCATTCATCCATTATAGGATAGGCAAAGGAACAGAGCCATACAGCCTCTAAACAATATGAAAGTCAGATAACGTGACATCCTCGTGACTGGCGAGTGAGAGGAAAAATCTCTTCACGTGAATGGTGCGTGATTGGTCCTGAAAGTGCTAAGAAAGCCTTTCTAAACTATAAATTTTAAACTAAAACCTATTTGTCACATTTCGTGAAACGAAAACGTCAAAACAACGTTAAACAACATGTCAAAATTTTAAGCGCACACAACGCCATCTATTTTGAAACAGATTTTTTTTCGGAACGAGCAAATTAAAAACCCTCATTAAATCAAATAGCTAACCAACCAGATATTGTAAACACTATCAATTATACATTTTCTTCATTATCGATGATTTGTTTAATAAGTATTATTTTAATTGTTTCCTATATCAGTATATAAGGTCTTTTTAAATTAAGTACAAATATTTCAAGGGTGGCTTTCTATCATCAAACTGAACAACTTTCCCTAAGGAACATAGGTCGAAATTTGAAAAAAAAATTGGCCCTCCCATACAAATTGAATCCAGCCGCTGACACCATTTGTATGGGAGGGCCATTTTTTTTTTCATATTTCGACCTATGTTCCTTGGGGAAATTTGTTCAGTTTGATGATAGAAATCCAGCCTTAAAATATTTGTACTTAATTTAAAAAGATCTTATACAACGTGGCTGGCGTTTGCTGTATTTAGAAGAGCTTTAAAATATAAACAAAAATAGCAACAAACTAAATAAAAATTAAAATGTAGCGAAAAGGAATACCAGTTACGCCCCCTACATCGTGTGTACCCAAAAGCTCGGCATGTAAATGTGTACTGCCAGTACAGAGGGGTGACCGCTCCATCGCCCGAATTCCAGGAGTTCGTGGAAGTGAAGAGCTCGTTACGAAGGAGTTGCCAAGCGGAACCCACTTCCACCCATGACCATGACTCGCTGTATTTTCCCATAGGTTTTTTAATTTCCCTATTTTGTGAGATAGGCTCAAGAAAATTCGAGAAACATGCGGCCTCTTTCGACCACTAAACGCCGCAATAATTTTAAGAAGGGCGGAGTGTTGTTTATTTCATTTCCATTAATTTATAAAACAAGGCGTACGAAGTCGCGGGCACAGCTAGTTAATTTATATGAATGGACAAGCTTTAACCCGCGGCTTCGCTCACGCTAAGTTTAAGATTCTACATAACAACTCCTATACTCTGTTTTAATTATATCTACATGATTTTACAGACCGAATGTTTAACACTTAGAGCAACACGGCCTTCCGCTGCGGAAGGCCGTGTTGCTCTAAGGTTTAACATAATAAGAAGAACTTAGATTAACTTAAGATGAATTATGTATTTAAAACATAATAATCATGTCTTGGTTAAGGTGTACAAAATGTAACAATTAGGTAGTTATAAAGTTATAATGTAAGTAAACAGCTGGTTGATGGTAAATTATAAATTAATTGCTAATGATGAAGATGGTTGATGACAGATTATGAGTTGTATTCTTTTAATGTATTTATTATATATTTTACCAGATTGTTAAATGAAGTTATTGTGGTCAACCCCGGGCAACGGCAACACAGGCTAACCTGTGAATAAGTCCGGCTGAATGAACCCAACAAAGCGATGGTAGGCTCCGCAAGGGGCCGCCTGGCTCGCTACCACCCTCTCACCGGAGTCCGGCGCCAAACAGCTTGCTGTGTTCCGTTGGTGCGTGAGAATGCCAGTGCCTTAACAGGCATCCTCTGGGTTTGCTCGCTCCATCGTCGACTCTGTCACGGTCATCCCTGACTTAGGTGTCTAGAGTCAAGGGTAAACCCATTCCGAATAATAAAATTAAAAAAAAAACTATTTACGTGCGGTAAACAGTAAACATGTAGCTAATAGGCAGGCGGTCATGGCCACCTTTGTTCAAATAAAGAACGCACGCAATACGCGTGCGTGGTATAGCTATTCACGCACCTGCAATATCTTTCCGGTTGGTCACTGCGGCTGCTGACGCCGGCACGCGTCAGAGCAACATGTCTCTACCACGAGTCTACCACAGACAGACGCCACTTGCTAACAATGTGCTCCCGAAATACGCCCGCACGTCACATTGCCATACGTACATGCCTGTGACATTCTTCTTCCAACTCCGTGATTCATCAACTCGTACATGCATCCATAGACAATGGAAGGGGTAGGGTGCATCCAAACAAGGATTAGTACGTTAGCCACCGTGTTTTTGCAAAATGGTAGATCCCGATGAACGAAACAAAACATAAAGGATACTAGACTAGTTAGTTGTTGCTTTGTCCAATCCACCTACAGGGGGCTAATACTTGGTGGAGGTATTTAATAGGGTACTAGGTTCCTCCCTGTATGTTAATCTGCCGCGCTTTAGTAAATCCAAAATCCCCTCTTGGGCTCCCCTACTATTATGTCTGTTTATAGAAAAAGAAACATTATTTTGAAAATAATCTTTATTGATTGTATAACAAAAGGACCCTGCTTACAATATCCCTGGTCTTTCCTGATATTATATACTTACTTGCTATTTTGTTTGACCAATTTCTTCGTGAAACTGCATTTTCTTGCAAAAGCGGTTTGACGCAACACAATACATAACTGCTTTTATCATGATGATTCATAGCAAAACCACTTTTACGTGTTATTATGGCTCGGCAGCTGTTTTACGTTTCCAGCAGAGATATCACGTGGGATTGGTGTAGGTGGGATTACCTTCACTTACCTACCTATAAATGGATTTTGATGGCCATTAATACCAAATTCGATGACATTGATCCATTTGTTTTATCACTTACAAAATTCAAGAAAGAGGTTATAAATAAGTTTGTCTCCATAAAAGTCAGCAATGAATAGAATAATGCATTTCCTGTCTGTTCTTCTGTTAGTAGGAGCTATAATGTTTGATATAATTGCATAAAATAAGAACCTAGTGTTCTTAGATTATTTTGTTCTTATTATTAAAAACTCATACATACATACATATAATCACGCCTTTATCCCTAATGGGGTAGGCAGAGCGAAAACGACCCAAAGGTCGTTCCGCCACGTCTAACAAGTATTGAGGGTTATTAAAGATGATTATGTATATTGCTATAGTGACGGGTTGTCAGCCCATCGCCTAAGTTGCAATACACTGAAACCCTCAAATCCCGTAGCTGGTTTTTACAGCATGCCCGGGAGGAGAAGCAGCTGGCACATTCTATGTTTTTCTATCACTCCCAGTCCAGCATGGAAGTTCTCATTTCATGAAAACTCTCATTTCTCTATAAGTAATTTACCATTATGCGAGGTTAGGTTAAGTTAAGTCTGCCAATATTTTCAATGTTACAACTATTAGTATTTTACTTAAGTTTGTACTACAATAAGGATAAAATAATTTAAAAGAAATTGACGCTAGTATTCACAACATTGAGAAAAAGATAAATGGACCAGATTATTTTGTATCTCGTTCGCAGTTTTGTGTTGAGGATAAAAAATACTTAGACATGGTAAATGTTATGATAAAAATCCCCGAGCAATGCCGAACAATCGTCAATAATCAAATCCATCATTCGATTTAGTTTCACCTGGACACAGTTTCAATGGGACACATTCCCAACGGGACACAGTTTCAAACAGACACAATCTCTAATAAACACATTGGTACAATCAAAATCTGTCGTTGGATATAACTATGTACTACTCTACGCTTTCTACTACGCTTTTTCTTTCACCCAAAGGTTGCCTGGAAGAAATTGCTTAGCAATAAGGCCGCCCCTGTGTTGTACTGTTCTTTGTGTTATCTGTAGTATTGTATGAATACTTCTTATGTGCAATAGAGTATTTTTATCTTTATCTTATACTTATTTTATTTCAGTACAACGTAGAATGTTGCGGCAACATCGTAGCGCGACATGTGATCAAAATAAACAATTTAATTAGATTTCTGAGAACTGCTATTTACAAATTTATTAAACTGTTTACACGTGAATGTTTTCGCCCTTGAAATTCTTGTGAATTGCCGGCCTGATCTAATAAAAGAAATGTTTTCGGAGATAAGGTCTGTCTGACCATGTGTCTGACCAAAGTTTGTTGAATAAAGTAGTAAGGTAAGTAACTACTATTATGTTAACGATGCGATGTTAACTTCTGTCAGTGACGTGACCGAGTTTTTTTTTTTAAAAGGAATACGAATAATCACACGTCACCCTTCCCGTATCAAAATCACAAGCAACCTCTATTTAAACTACATTTTTAGTAATATAGCGTAATTTTAAAAATAAAATCCTGCTACATAAAAAATTTCGAGTAGAAAAGCGCTTGTATTATATTTTTGTCCGCTCAAAGGAGCGCATTACCGCGTTTCCGTGCCCGTTTGCATAGCTGCGGCGTGCCTCCCGCGTGTCTTTATTTCTTGCCCATTCTTTCTGTGTGTTTTTGTGACGTTTCCCGCAGCCAGGCCCGGATCTAGGCTAACGTCTTCATCTTATTTCGAGGTAAAAACAAACGCATCCTCGGGGCCGCGATACCACACCGCTCGCTACCGGGAAGGGCGCAGCTGTGCGCGTTGTTCTGCGAATACTGCGCACGCGCACCCCGCTTTCTATAGTCTGCTCGGTGATGGTTGGTTTCAGTATCGACGACTACGTTCGTTCTTTCTTGTAGTAATACAAGAGTCAACAAAGAAAATAAAGCCTAGTGCAGCAAATGATACCTTATTTAAGAGCTTAGAATTACTTTAATAAACCCTTGACTTGGCCCGCTTTTTTGATATCACAACTTTTTTGTGCAAACCATGCACCAAACTACCATGAACTTGGCTTCTATTTTTACATTTATGTTTTTGGTGGAATTTAAATGACCGAAAGGACCATGGGGTCTAATTCCCAAATTATTAAATTTTCAAAAAGTCAAGTTAGCTTGCTGTAACCAATTACTCGATACACTGTGTCCGCACTACACCCTGTGGAATGGGCCCTGGCAGCGGGCGCGCGGTACCGACTACCGACTACCGAGTACCACAGATGGCCGCGCAATCCTCCAAATTACCAGGAAACGCAAATATCACAGCCGCTAGTTCAGCCCCTCACTGTAATCATGTTCTCGGAAAATCACCTACATAAGTCCGTTGTCAACTATGGGAATCGCTTGTGGGGGAAATCTGGTGAGAACGTAATGTGGTCAGTAATGAATTGATGTAACCAATGTAAATAAATAGTCGTAATGTAACATGGCTTTAGCATAATCATGATTATAAAATGAGTTGCAAATTACAGGAATATGCATAACTCAAAGCCCTCCCTCCATAAGGTACCATCTTTGCACGTGAAACGTCACAAATAACCATTGGTAATTTGGTACTTAAGTATAATTAAGAGTACCAACAAATTGAAAGTTAAATACTTCCTAGCTTTATCCCGCCCCTCTCATATCAAGCAAGACATTAACTGAGAGTTTGAACACGAAGTTATATCAAGAGCGAAGTTATCGTCAACAATTCATGCCATAGAATGGATTCAGCCAAGGTTCACTTTAGGCACAGTATAATATATGAGCGTTGGCCAAATTTGGTGAAACGGATTAGTTACTCGACGTCATTCATATTAAAAGATCCAAGGAATTGAAAGCTGGGGTCTGCATCTGCACGGTTTTATTATCTTGTTTCTATCACTATCAATCTGAAATATTATTTGGGAACGAAACGACCTTTGTTTGGTTCGTGGACGCTCTGCCTACCCCATTAGGAAAAAAGGCGTGATTTATGTATGTATGTAATATTATTTTGGTAACTTTACAAGACTAATTTTAATGGACTTATTTTTTGCCGAAAATAAGAAAACTCACTAGCATGCCCTCGTAGCTTGTTTACTGTTAGTACTATGCGAAGGATCTATTATCTATCACTTCAAAACGCGTTTTTGCTATCAATGCGTACGCACATCCAGCCTAGCCATTCAAAAAATCCCAGGTTTTTAATACTTGATAAGTTACGTCACCCGGATTCCCACAAGAAATATGTCGAAATAGGAAAACTAAAGTATCCTCAAGTGACACAGCATGAGACCTTGACAGATAACCCCAAATATTTTCCTTGTGTAACAGGATAAAAATTATTCAACACGGTATACAGGGTGTTAATTTAATTGCGTGCCATAGCTTAGGGAGTGTTTCAGTAACGTAAAAGGAGCCCATAAATTTAAAAAAAAAACAAATAAAAAAACAATAATCGGTAGGTATTCATAATGATTCCCAGAGTTGCGGCTGGCCGTCCGGCTATAATCAATCCAGCGCGCCGCGAGTCGCTATCGACCAATGAGAGAGACTCGCGCGGGCTCTGTAATAGCCGGAGAGCTAGAGCAGCTTTTGGAATCATAATTCATAATAAATACTGACTATTAACTTTTTTATTTATTGAGTTGGATTTTTTAAATATTTTTCATGGGCTCCTTTTACGTTACTGAAACACCCCCTAAGCTATGGCACGCAATTAAATTAACAACCTGTATATGTCTAATTTATAATGTATTTCCCAGCGATTTCTTCTCTACTGTGTGGTATATTTGTATTTCCCGATCCAGGAAGTATCAAAAATAATTTTAATACTGGGTACAAAGTTACCTCACTCTTCCCCATACATCATTAAATTTCATCTCATCGAATAAGTAGGTAACCTACCTAAGTATATACCTATTATATTTATACTTAAATAATAGATGTTAAAAGGTAGATGGGCAACAAAATCCATTTCCCTAATTTTTAAAGAACTGTGAGATCTTGAACTAACAAAGTAGGTAGGTATACATGAAGTTTTGGAAATCAATCTAATAGGTTGATCAATAAGTAATTCTAAATTAATTATTGCGGTTTATTCTATTCTGGGGTGATTAAGTATCTGGAATTTTATATCTAAAAGGAAAGAGCTTTACATAATAATATGCGGCAATTTCCTATTAATCTAACAGGAAAGATGGGAGGAAAACTTTAATTCGACTTATTTTGATAATACTTTACCACATTATTACTCCGAAACATCATAAACTGAGATCATAAACAATTTAGTTATAGATAAGATAATGACGAAAGGATGACATGAATGAATGGGCATGTTACTACGTTGCAGGTTTTATTGCGTAACTAGTTTGAGACAAACAGGAAAAACTGGTCGTGAAATCGTGAATGGGATCTCCTCGTTCGTAGCGTCACGGATCACGGTACGGGACCTGTCACCATCCCCATTTGAGGAAAACTAAAATTGTGCAACAGGTCATTCAACATTAGTTTAAAATTGATATTCTTGTAATTCTAGTTGGTTTATTTCAAAGCTATATTTCTTATTGCGAAAGTTGAGTAGCAAAATCGTGTAATATAGGTAATTTTCACGTGGAAAATCCAATATCACCAGTTTACATTTGTAACATTTTAGGTAAATTGTTTACCTATACTCTTTCTTTTCTTAATGATATTCTAGCTTCATAAAATATGTATATGTATTTATCTTTACAATTTAAATATTGATACCTAATTTACATAGTTAAAAAAAAACTTAATTTACCTACATAGTCCACATAAGCCGTATCTGAAAAAACAATACTAGCAGATATGCCTTTCTAGATACAGCTTATTTGTAGAGGTTATACAGAATCCCATTTACGTTATAATTTATTTTACTTGTAAATGATGATAGATAAGATAGCATTTCTCGAAATCTGGTGTAACGACCCGGCGCCTAGTTGTCCCGGACAACCTTCACTAATTCTAGGAGCCGTGTCATATCATATCAGACAGACAAGAGATAACAGTTCCACGTAAATATAATACCTAATATCTATCTGTTTTATTTATATAACCAAGTAACCAATATTATTGGATTATTTTCTGTCCGTCTTGCAAGTTCACCTGTGAATTACATATTTTATACGATAAAAACTTCACTAACAGCTTTTAAAAACTTTTTAAAGGTTGTGTGTGAAGTCAACCAAACCGTACTGGGCCCACGTGGTCGACTAAGGCCCCTATCACCCTATTCCAGGGTAGCCTCGTGCCCCTCGGTGGGGACGTATATAAGCTGATGATGAATGATCGATCGAACACCCTGTTCTCCGGATGATAAAAATTGTCCTTTAAAAAGTTTCATCTGTACAACATAAGCATAACATCTCTAAAGGGTGGAGAGGAGAGATCCGCTGCGCGAGCGCAACCAGCGACGCGCCTCTTATTGACAGCCCACTGTACTCTGAAAAACATGTGACATTGACACGACATGCGTAGTTTTCCTATCACTTGAGTGTTACCAAGAAATACCGCTTTGTTTTCTTTACTCGTAAAAGCGGTCCAGTAGTTTTTACGCCTATTTTTTTTTTATTAGTGCCTACTAACGACTTGCTAGTACCTAGTTCTTGAAAAATGGAACGGAATCTAATATAGTAATTATTCACAGGTTGTTCATAGGTTGTTTCAATTTTAATTATTATTATTTCATCGGGCTTTCTTTTTTTCTGTTTAAAGATGATTTTGTATAACTTCCTCGGATTTACTTTCATTTATTAGATCATCATAACGGTAAAAAATGCTTGCTTCGTTCGTAGTAGGACTTTTCTTCTAAAAGTAGACTTCGTTACGAAGACAACATCATGAAAACATGTTCAAGCAAATACCTAAAATACATAAGTTAAGGCAAAAGCGGTGAAATTCAATTCTGCGTTATTTCTATTAGAGCGCACCGCTCTCTTTATTGAATGTAAAAAGGATATTTTTATACAAAGGAAAGTTTTCCTTTTGAAGGCTTTGTCTGTGTTACGCTTTCTGTAGTCTCCATACTACATACTTATCGATACATACGCCTTTGTAAGCAGCTTTAGTTTCTTTGTAGATATTCGTGTTTCAAGGAAATCGCATTAGAAGTTTTTATAGGCAAGTTTGCACATTAAAAATACCTATGATACTAAACCATAATTATTCTACAGTCGTACAAGGGTCTTTTGGCGCTTGGGTGACATTGACAGGAGTTTTTTTTGGACTTCGTTTAGCTTTTTCGAGAAGTAATCTACAGCTTTTTCACATCCACCAGTTTGAGTCTGTTTCAAAACAGCTCCGACACCCTCTATAGAGCCTCTGTTGTGCCTTCAGTTTTCGTCTTGATTACGAGTCGTACCTATAGATACAAGTCAGGAATTTGAAAATAAATATTATTTCTGTTCCCGACTCGTACAGCTGTCCATATTTTTTTGATTACGACTAACGGAACCCTTCGTGCGCGAGTCCGACTCGCACTTGGCCGGTTTTTTAAAGCTTGTTACTTACAAATAACGAGAAATAGCTGACTATTAGACGATCGCTGGAAACAGAAAGCCTGTAATTAGCAACTGGAAGAAGACGAGTTACTTAGGAAATTGTAAAGTTAATATAGGGTTGGTCCGATCCGTTGAAATCACAAGATGTGAATTGAAATGCTTTTAAATCAACTTAGTTAAAGGTTAAAAAAGTGTATTTTATATCGTTCATGAATACCTAAATCGGAACGCAATTTATGTTCTTTTTAATATAAAATTTTAAATAGAAAATAATTAAAAAATCCTTTCAAGTATCTCTTGGTTATTTGATTCACCTTTGCTTACCTATATTGGGCTACTGAGTTGTGACAAAGTTTTGGTGACATATACTTATCATGTTTAGGAAAGTCATGCAACATCCCTAGTGAATGGAATACGCAGCATAGCATACTTTTCCTGGGGAATTCTTAGACACAGTCATTCAGTACGTACCAGGAAAAGAGGCAGCGTCACCGGCCTGTAATTAAATCACTAGTATCGAAAGAAACTTCTATTGGGTACTTAGTTGGGTAAAGTTAAGCTTACGAGATTTAGTAATAGCCATAGACCCAATGATATACATACATAAAATCACACCTTTATCCCTAATAGGGTAGGCAGAGCAAAAACGACCTAAATATAGGTTGTTCCGCCACGTCTAACAAGTTTCGAGGGCTAACACAGATGATGATTATGTATATTGCTATAGTGACGGGTTCTCAGGCTCAGCCCATCGACTAATTGCAATACACTGAAACCCTCAATTCCCTTAGCTGATTTTTACAGCATGCACGGGAGGAGATGCAGCTGGCACATTCTATGTTTTTCTATCACACCAAGTCCAGCATGGAAGACCCGACGAATGAGTAGGTTTTAAAATGCAGTAGTATTATGCATTTCTCAGCTGATATTTTATTTTTACTTCTTCGAAAATATTCCAGAGAACTCTAGCAAGACCGAAAATCAAAATCACCTGCTCCTAGCAATATCAGAATCGTTGTAATTCCTCTAAAATACTTCATGCACAATAAAAATTCTTATAACTTTGAACAAGCTGAAGTGGAAGTCGGTACGGTACCTACCTACTCGTATTAGTTACATATTAGGTTCGAAATGAATGAAAAGCAAGCGAAGCAAAGGATTTTTATATTTTTAAGTTTACATTACGATGCTTCCTTAAAGTTTGATCTGGAACCTGTGAGTATCGAATCCGAATAAAGTACAATACCCGTCGTCGTCTAAGAATAGCTTTGCTCGCTCCCATGCACAGCTTTATCCATCTTTTATGCGACTAGAGCGCTATTCCTAGTACACAGTCGATACTTTCTACAGAAAACAAGCGTCTCTTGCGAAATGCGATCAATAACGTACAATTTTCTTAGTATGTAGTCTCATCTATTTGCAAATTATAGCTTCGGGTTGGAGACGCGATATTCATAACGCGAGTTCTCAGAAACGAGCTATTATGATTCTAACTCCTGGAAATTTCGGAAATAGTACATACGGTGTGTTGTTTAGGTGTTTTTAAAAATACAGGTCTAGAATGCCAGTACACGATTACAGCGAACGATTTCATGGAATCGTCTTTACTCTTTTAACGTGATTTTTCGCAAGGTTTCGTCAAAACAGTAATTGTATTGAGTAAGTAATAGTCCTTGGCGTAATGTAAGTAATGTTAATGTATTACAATCAAACTTTAAGGAAGCATCGTAATGTAAACTTAAAAATATAAAAATCCTTTGCTTCGCTTGCTTTTCATTCATTTCGAACCTAATATGTAACTAATACGAGTAGGTAGGTACCGTACCGACTTCCACTTCAGCTTGTTCAAAGTTATAAGAATTTTTATTGTGCATGAAGTATTTTAGAGGAATTACAACGATTCTGATATTGCTAGGAGCAGGTGATTTTGATTTTCGGTCTTGCTAGAGTTCTCTGGAATATTTTCGAAGAAGTAAAAATAAAATATCAGCTGAGAAATGCATAATACTACTGCATTTTAAAACCTACTCATTCGTCGGGTCTTCCATGCTGGACTTGGTGTGATAGAAAAACATAGAATGTGCCAGCTGCATCTCCTCCCGTGCATGCTGTAAAAATCAGCTAAGGGAATTGAGGGTTTCAGTGTATTGCAATTAGTCGATGGGCTGAGCCTGAGAACCCGTCACTATAGCAATATACATAATCATCATCTGTGTTAGCCCTCGAAACTTGTTAGACGTGGCGGAACAACCTATATTTAGGTCGTTTTTGCTCTGCCTACCCTATTAGGGATAAAGGTGTGATTTTATGTATGTATATCATTGGGTCTATGGCTATTACTAAATCTCGTAAGCTTAACTTTACCCAACTAAGTACCCAATAGAAGTTTCTTTCGATACTAGTGATTTAATTACAGGCCGGTGACGCTGCCTCTTTTCCTGGTACGTACTGAATGACTGTGTCTAAGAATTCCCCAGGAAAAGTATGCTATGCTGCGTATTCCATTCACTAGGGATGTTGCATGACTTTCCTAAACATGATAAGTATATGTCACCAAAACTTTGTCACAACTCAGTAGCCCAATATAGGTAAGCAAAGGTGAATCAAATAACCAAGAGATACTTGAAAGGATTTTTTAATTATTTTCTATTTAAAATTTTATATTAAAAAGAACATAAATTGCGTTCCGATTTAGGTATTCATGAACGATATAAAATACACTTTTTTAACCTTTAACTAAGTTGATTTAAAAGCATTTCAATTCACATCTTGTGATTTCAACGGATCGGACCAACCCTATATTAACTTTACAATTTCCTAAGTAACTCGTCTTCTTCCAGTTGCTAATTACAGGCTTTCTGTTTCCAGCGATCGTCTAATAGTCAGCTATTTCTCGTTATTTGTAAGTAACAAGCTTTAAAAAACCGGCCAAGTGCGAGTCGGACTCGCGCACGAAGGGTTCCGTTAGTCGTAATCAAAAAAATATGGACAGCTGTACGAGTCGGGAACAGAAATAATATTTATTTTCAAATTCCTGACTTGTATCTATAGGTACGACTCGTAATCAAGACGAAAACTGAAGGCACAACAGAGGCTCTATAGAGGGTGTCGGAGCTGTTTTGAAACAGACTCAAACTGGTGGATGTGAAAAAGCTGTAGATTACTTCTCGAAAAAAGCTAAACGAAGTCCAAAAAAAACTCCTGTCAATGTCACCCAAGCGCCAAAAGACCCTTGTACGACTGTAGAATAATTATGGTTTAGTATCATAGGTATTTTTAATGTGCAAACTTGCCTATAAAAACTTCTAATGCGATTTCCTTGAAACACGAATATCTACAAAGAAACTAAAGCTGCTTACAAAGGCGTATGTATCGATAAGTATGTAGTATGGAGACTACAGAAAGCGTAACACAGACAAAGCCTTCAAAAGGAAAACTTTCCTTTGTATAAAAATATCCTTTTTACATTCAATAAAGAGAGCGGTGCGCTCTAATAGAAATAACGCAGAATTGAATTTCACCGCTTTTGCCTTAACTTATGTATTTTAGGTATTTGCTTGAACATGTTTTCATGATGTTGTCTTCGTAACGAAGTCTACTTTTAGAAGAAAAGTCCTACTACGAACGAAGCAAGCATTTTTTACCGTTATGATGATCTAATAAATGAAAGTAAATCCGAGGAAGTTATACAAAATCATCTTTAAACAGAAAAAAAGAAAGCCCGATGAAATAATAATAATTAAAATTGAAACAACCTATGAACAACCTGTGAATAATTACTATATTAGATTCCGTTCCATTTTTCAAGAACTAGGTACTAGCAAGTCGTTAGTAGGCACTAATAAAAAAAAAATAGGCGTAAAAACTACTGGACCGCTTTTACGAGTAAAGAAAACAAAGCGGTATTTCTTGGTAACACTCAAGTGATAGGAAAACTACGCATGTCGTGTCAATGTCACATGTTTTTCAGAGTACAGTGGGCTGTCAATAAGAGGCGCGTCGCTGGTTGCGCTCGCGCAGCGGATCTCTCCTCTCCACCCTTTAGAGATGTTATGCTTATGTTGTACAGATGAAACTTTTTAAAGGACAATTTTTATCATCCGGAGAACAGGGTGTTCGATCGATCATTCATCATCAGCTTATATACGTCCCCACCGAGGGGCACGAGGCTACCCTGGAATAGGGTGATAGGGGCCTTAGTCGACCACGTGGGCCCAGTACGGTTTGGTTGACTTCACACACAACCTTTAAAAAGTTTTTAAAAGCTGTTAGTGAAGTTTTTATCGTATAAAATATGTAATTCACAGGTGAACTTGCAAGACGGACAGAAAATAATCCAATAATATTGGTTACTTGGTTATATAAATAAAACAGATAGATATTAGGTATTATATTTACGTGGAACTGTTATCTCTTGTCTGTCTGATATGATATGACACGGCTCCTAGAATTAGTGAAGGTTGTCCGGGACAACTAGGCGCCGGGTCGTTACACCAGATTTCGAGAAATGCTATCTTATCTATCATCATTACAAGTAAAATAAATTATAACGTAAATGGGATTCTGTATAACCTCTACAAATAAGCTGTATCTAGAAAGGCATATCTGCTAGTATTGTTTTTTCAGATACGGCTTATGTGGACTATGTAGGTAAATTAAGTTTTTTTTTAACTATGTAAATTAGGTATCAATATTTAAATTGTAAAGATAAATACATATACATATTTTATGAAGCTAGAATATCATTAAGAAAAGAAAGAGTATAGGTAAACAATTTACCTAAAATGTTACAAATGTAAACTGGTGATATTGGATTTTCCACGTGAAAATTACCTATATTACACGATTTTGCTACTCAACTTTCGCAATAAGAAATATAGCTTTGAAATAAACCAACTAGAATTACAAGAATATCAATTTTAAACTAATGTTGAATGACCTGTTGCACAATTTTAGTTTTCCTCAAATGGGGATGGTGACAGGTCCCGTACCGTGATCCGTGACGCTACGAACGAGGAGATCCATTCACGATTTCACGACCAGTTTTTCCTGTTTGTCTCAAACTAGTTACGCAATAAAACCTGCAACGTAGTAACATGCCCATTCATTCATGTCATCCTTTCGTCATTATCTTATCTATAACTAAATTGTTTATGATCTCAGTTTATGATGTTTCGGAGTAATAATGTGGTAAAGTATTATCAAAATAAGTCGAATTAAAGTTTTCCTCCCATCTTTCCTGTTAGATTAATAGGAAATTGCCGCATATTATTATGTAAAGCTCTTTC
>JARACY010005671.1:0-20831 GCA_029255725.1 Scrobipalpa atriplicella | reverse complement strand
AAATCGTATGGGAGTTTGACAGATAGATGCGATAAATTCTGTATCGGCTCGGTGGCATGCTACAGGGGCTTTAGGCCTGGTTGTGCGGTTGGCGGTATCCTGACATGGACCTAAGTCTGCGGGGTATAACGCGGAACCTGTGCCCAGAGTTACGGGTGAAGTCCCTCAACAGCTGTGAAGGCGGAAGAGTCCACTTCTTCTTCTCGTGTCGATTGTATCATTTTAAAAAAATTATAATTTCGACAAGTACTCCGCCAAACGCATTGGTCTATCAGTGGTGTTGTACAAGCCTTTTTGCGTACAGTTTGTCTGTCCGGATGGACAAACCCGGAGGCATAAACCCATTGGGAAACTGCCCTTACGTACAGATGCCATAGGTTCCAAAAGAGCTGCACCGCTAGGCAGGGCGGCGCAGTAGGGATGGCGGCGGGAGAGTCTTGTCTTGATCCAATGGCGGCGCCCACCTCAATGAGAGTCACTGCCTTGGCGTCAGGCGGCAACTGGCCATAAAATCATAATAGCCAATAAACCATATTAACCATGAGCACACAAAGAGAAAAACAAGGATGAGAAATGCTAGGGTTTCCCCCTTGGCGACAGTACTAAAAGCGTTGAACATTAGGGTGGGGGACGCATCATTGTTCATTGAATTATAAAGGCTTTCGATTGGGTTCCCAGCCTTATGGCAAGCAATTAGAGTTCACAATATTCCTAAAGCTTATTTAAAAATCATCAAGGACATGTACACAGATGTTCATATATAGTTGTTAGAAGCCCCGCATGCAGGACATCTTAAAGCTTTGTTTGAAGTGAATATGGGCCTTAATCAAGGGAGTGCACTAAGTTCACTACTGTTCAACATTGTCATGAACTACTTATCTCACAGCGAAAATACAAATCCTCAAACCTGCTATATGGCGATGATGTCGTACTTATATCAGAGATCATTCAAAAGATTGAATGCATGTTCAATGGAGAGAAACCCTGGAAAACAATGGACTCAAAACTAGCAAAACAAAAACGAATTCATGGTCTGCCAGCGCAAACAACTCTTAGCCTGACGATAATGTTCACTGTTTATGTCGGATCTATAATATTTGGACGATGGCACGATAGACGCTGATGTCTTGGACTGAGTGAATGCGGGATGGAGAGAATGGCGACGCCTCACAGGAGTTTTGTATTCTAGGTCGGGTCGGGGGCGACAAAGATGGAGTCTACGATGCAGCAAGCTCAGCTCACTCAGAAGATGCCTGTTCACTCTAACTTTGAAGTGTTACCAAATTGCCTGTAAGAACCATCCAGTGGCAAAGTTTATAAGGCTGTACCCTTATTTAGATGCCCCCGTGGTTTAGTGGTTTTAGACATGGCTACCGATCCGGAGCAGGTCATTGGTTTGATTCTCACTGGGGGATCACAAGGGTTGATATTTGACTATTTAACACTGTGAGATTTCTCCAGTTTGGTTAGGACAATGCAGGGTAATTCACCTGATTTTACGTAAGAAAAATTTTCGTGCTTTCGAGGGGACGTTAAACCGTCGGTCCTTGATCCCTGACGCTGTCTTTGGTCGTAGTCATTACAGGAACTATTTCAGAGGCCTATGATATTAGCCGTGCTGTTAGGCAGTTTAAAAACTTTGACACCAGGATTAATCGGGTCGAACGAAGATAGATAGAAGAAAACGTTGTTTTTAGGGTTCCGTACCCAAAGGATAAAAACAGGACCCTATTACCTATGCTATTATTGAGACTCCGCTGTCCGTCCGTCCGTCCGTCTGTCACCATTGATGATAGCTACAGATTATTGTATTAGAACGGGTCTGAGCGCGGTTGGTTAAACTTGGTATTTTGAGATAAACTGACTGACTCAGTCAGCTCGCGACCACGATTGCAGCAGCGCGATCGAAACGTCGGGCAAAGGTATTTATCTCAAAATACCAAGTTTAACCAACCGCGCTCAGACCCGTTCTAATACAATAATGTGTACAAAGCGCGAAAGTTTAAAACAAACGATAGCTACAGAGTTTAAATTTTCGCAGATGATGTATTTCTGTTGCCGCTACAACGAGAAACTAAAAACAGAATAAAATAAATATTTAAGGGGGGTTCCCATACATACAACAAACGTGATTTATTGCCGTCGTTGAATGGATAATGGTAAGGAACCCTTCGTGCGCAACTCCGACTTTTTTTTACAGTATGCCCTGTAAGGGTTCTTGACCCGGCCTCCGAGTCCCTCGTACATATCAGAGCAAGCTGCAAAGCGACCGATAAGAACGCCACTGATAAACTAAAACATATTTCTACATCTGCTTATTTCTATATGTAGACGTACACATTGTACAGAGCGAAATTTAAAACATTCGACAAATTATGGTAAGTTCTGTCCACAAAACTGAACAATCTATGGACCAGACATTTTGCGAAAGCAGGCCTGGCGCACTCCGGCCGGTAGGCATGAAGCTACAAGTACTTGCACCGCCCCACGCGTGGGGCTTAGTTCAGTAGGCTGTCGCGCGTCGCTCGATTCGTACTGTATATTCCGCTCACGCACGCGTATCGCAGTCGCCTTGTTAAAGTTATCGCGCCAAGTTTTAGTTTATATTTAAATGATTTAATTAATCTGTATGGTAGTTTTCTAGACTCTTTCGATAAATTAAATAATATAAGTAGGTTAGGTGCTTATACCTACTTACTTAACAACTAAAGTATACCTATAAGTAAACGGCCTCCGTGGTCTGAGCTATAGGCTTTCGACCCGGAGGTCCTGGGTTCGATTCCCGGCGGGAACATTTGGGAACTAAAAACTAGTCCCGCGCAGTTGGCCGATCTCACCGAAAATCGATTGGATTATATTTAGGTAGAATACATAAATTATTCCCGTGATATGGTACCTATTTCACCTACCAGACAATTTCCGTTACGTCACCAAAAGTCGCTAATCGCAAGGTCGCAACCCTAAAGCGTGCGAGTGAGCGAGCTGTTTGAGACTTTCAAAGAAATAATAACTCTTGCGCGTAGCTATTCGGCACATTTTTGCTTGCATGCGCGATCGGTAGGTTATTATAAAAGTAGGTATTGGTGCGCTTGCGAACGGAATTGGACTTTATTCTCGGGCGTAAAGATTTATTTTTGTTACGATGTTGTTTTAGAGTGCGTCTTCTGTACCCTAGCTGCAAGAATAATCACGCCTGTACCCTTAGCGGGGTAGGCAGAGCGTCGAAGGCCTTATTCAAGCTAATTTCGACTAAATTGCCTGTCCTTGCGAGATTAACCTTAAAATATCTTGTGGCCCCCAGCCTGGCTGCAAGAATAATCACGCCTGTACCCTTAGCGGGGTAAGCAGAGCGTTGACGGCATCATTCAAGCTAATTTCGCCTAAATTATCTGTTCTTGCGAGATTAACCTTAAAATGTCTCGAGGTCCCCATCCTGGAGAGGAAACCTGCACACACCTGCGATAGAAATTCAAAGGTTGTGTGTAACCTATTCTAGGATTGGGTCTGGTTTCCCTTCTGGGTTGCGGAGGTCAGATGGCAGTCGCTCTGTGTAAAAACCAGTGCCCTCGTTCAATCTCCTAGATTAGGTAGCCGACCCCGTGAAATACGGGAAAAAGGCTAGGAAGATGATTGTTGCTTATATTAGCTTAAAAAGACATTCTTCGAAGACCTTCGTAAAAATTGTTCAGTTTTGTTAGCTGACCTATTGCACCCTGTTACCAAATCGGAAATCATACCTTACGTCACAGAATGCCCCTTTCGCAAAATGTCCCTTTCTAATAATGTCCCTTTTGCAATATGTCCCTTTCTCATAATGTCTCTTTCGCCACAGAATATATAATAGTACTAGGGTACAGAAGACGCACTCTAAAACAACATCGTAACAAAAATAAATCTTTACGCCCGAGAATAAAGTCCAATTCCGTTCGCAAGCGCACCAATACCTACTTTTATAATAACCTACCGATCGCGCATGCAAGCAAAAATGTGCCGAATAGCTACGCGCAAGAGTTATTATTTCTTTGAAAGTCTCAAACAGCTCGCTCACTCGCACGCTTTAGGGTTGCGACCTTGCGATTAGCGACTTTTGGTGACGTAACGGAAATTGTCTGGTTAGGACAATGCAGGGTAATTCACCTGATTTTACGTAAGAAAAATTTTCGTGCTTCGAGGGGACGTTAAACCGTCGGTCCTTGATCCCTGACGCTGTCTTTGGTCGTAGTCATTACAGGAACTATTTCAGAGGCCTATGATATTAGCCGTGCTGTTAGGCAGTTTAAAAACTTTGACACCAGGATTAATCGGGTCGAACGAAGATAGATAGAAGAAACGTTGTTTTTAGGGTTCCGTACCCAAAGGATAAAACAGGACCCTATTACCTATGCTATTATTGAGACTCCGCTGTCCGTCCGTCCGTCCGTCTGTCACCATTGATGATAGCTACAGATTATTGTATTAGAACGGGTCTGAGCGCGGTTGGTTAAACTTGGTATTTTGAGATAAACTGACTGACTCAGTCAGCTCGCGACCACGATTGCAGCAGCGCGATCGAAACGTCGGGCAAAGGTATTTATCTCAAAATACCAAGTTTAACCAACCGCGCTCAGACCCGTTCTAATACAATAATGTGTACAAAGCGCGAAAGTTTAAAACAAACGATAGCTACAGAGTTTAAATTTTCGCAGATGATGTATTTCTGTTGCCGCTACAACGAGAAACTAAAAACAGAATAAAATAAATATTTAAGGGGGGTTCCCATACATACAACAAACGTGATTTATTGCCGTCGTTGAATGGATAATGGTAAGGAACCCTTCGTGCGCAACTCCGACTTTTTTTTACAGTATGCCCTGTAAGGGTTCTTGACCCGGCCTCCGAGTCCCTCGTACATATCAGAGCAAGCTGCAAAGCGACCGATAAGAACGCACTGATAAACTAAAACATATTTCTACATCTGCTTATTTCTATATGTAGACGTACACATTGTACAGAGCGAAATTTAAAACATTCGACAAATTATGGTAAGTTCTGTCCACAAAACTGAACAATCTATGGACCAGACATTTTGCGAAAGCAGGCCTGGCGCACTCCGGCCGGTAGGCATGAAGCTACAAGTACTTGCACCGCCCCACGCGTGGGGCTTAGTTCAGTAGGCTGTCGCGCGTCGCTCGATTCGTACTGTATATTCCGCTCACGCACGCGTATCGCAGTCGCCTTGTTAAAGTTATCGCGCCAAGTTTTAGTTTATATTTAAATGATTTAATTAATCTGTATGGTAGTTTTCTAGACTCTTTCGATAAATTAAATAATATAAGTAGGTTAGGTGCTTATACCTACTTACTTAACAACTAAAGTATACCTATAAGTAAACGGCCTCCGTGGTCTGAGCTATAGGCTTTCGACCCGGAGGTCCTGGGTTCGATTCCCGGCGGGAACATTTGGGAACTAAAAACTAGTCCCGCGCAGTTGGCCGATCTCACCGAAAATCGATTGGATTATATTTAGGTAGAATACATAAATTATTCCCGTGATATGGTACCTATTTCACCTACCAGACAATTTCCGTTACGTCACCAAAGTCGCTAATCGCAAGGTCGCAACCCTAAAGCGTGCGAGTGAGCGAGCTGTTTGAGACTTTCAAAGAAATAATAACTCTTGCGCGTAGCTATTCGGCACATTTTTGCTTGCATGCGCGATCGGTAGGTTATTATAAAAGTAGGTATTGGTGCGCTTGCGAACGGAATTGGACTTTATTCTCGGGCGTAAAGATTTATTTTTGTTACGATGTTGTTTTAGAGTGCGTCTTCTGTACCCTAGTACTATTATATATTCTGTGGCGAAAGAGACATTATGAGAAAGGGACATATTGCAAAAGGGACATTATTAGAAAGGGACATTTTGCGAAAGGGGCATTCTGTGACGTAAGGTATGATTTCCGATTTGGTAACAGGGTGCAATAGGTCAGCTAACAAAACTGAACAATTTTTACGAAGGTCTTCGAAGAATGTCTTTTTAAGCTAATATAAGCAACAATCATCTTCCTAGCCTTTTTCCCGTATTTCACGGGGTCGGCTACCTAATCTAGGAGATTGAACGAGGGCACTGGTTTTTACACAGAGCGACTGCCATCTGACCTCCGCAACCCAGAAGGGAAACCAGACCCAATCCTAGAATAGGTTACACACAACCTTTGAATTTCTTCGCAGGTGTGTGCAGGTTTCCTCTCCAGGATGGGGACCTCGAGACATTTTAAGGTTAATCTCGCAAGAACAGATAATTTAGGCGAAATTAGCTTGAATGATGCCGTCAACGCTCTGCTTACCCCGCTAAGGGTACAGGCGTGATTATTCTTGCAGCCAGGCTGGGGGCCACAAGATATTTTAAGGTTAATCTCGCAAGGACAGGCAATTTAGTCGAAATTAGCTTGAATAAGGCCTTCGACGCTCTGCCTACCCCGCTAAGGGTACAGGCGTGATTATTCTTGCAGCTAGGGTACAGAAGACGCACTCTAAAACAACATCGTAACAAAAATAAATCTTTACGCCCGAGAATAAAGTCCAATTCCGTTCGCAAGCGCACCAATACCTACTTTTATAATAACCTACCGATCGCGCATGCAAGCAAAAATGTGCCGAATAGCTACGCGCAAGAGTTATTATTTCTTTGAAAGTCTCAAACAGCTCGCTCACTCGCACGCTTTAGGGTTGCGACCTTGCGATTAGCGACTTTTGGTGACGTAACGGAAATTGTCTGGTAGGTGAAATAGGTACCATATCACGGGAATAATTTATGTATTCTACCTAAATATAATCCAATCGATTTTCGGTGAGATCGGCCAACTGCGCGGGACTAGTTTTTAGTTCCCAAATGTTCCCGCCGGGAATCGAACCCAGGACCTCCGGGTCGAAAGCCTATAGCTCAGACCACGGAGGGCCGTTTACTTATAGGTATACTTTAGTTGTTAAGTAAGTAGGTATAAGCACCTAACCTACTTATATTATTTAATTTATCGAAAGAGTCTAGAAAACTACCATACAGATTAATTAAATCATTTAAATATAAACTAAAACTTGGCGCGATAACTTTAACAAGGCGACTGCGATACGCGTGCGTGAGCGGAATATACAGTACGAATCGAGCGACGCGCGACAGCCTACTGAACTAAGCCCCACGCGTGGGGCGGTGCAAGTACTTGTAGCTTCATGCCTACCGGCCGAGTGCGCCAGGCCTGCTTTCGCAAAATGTCTGGTCCATAGATTGTTCAGTTTTGTGGACAGAACTTACCATAATTTGTCGAATGTTTTAAATTTCGCTCTGTACAATGTGTACGTCTACATATAGAAATAAGCAGATGTAGAAATATGTTTTAGTTTATCAGTGGCGTTCTTATCGGTCGCTTTGCAGCTTGCTCTGATATGTACGAGGGACTCGGAGGCCGGGTCAAGAACCTTACAGGGCATACTGTAAAAAAAAGTCGGAGTTGCGCACGAAGGGTTCCTTACCATTATCCATTCAACGACGGCAATAAATCACGTTTGTTGTATGTATGGGAACCCCCCTTAAATATTTATTTTATTCTGTTTTTAGTTTCTCGTTGTAGCGGCAACAGAAATACATCATCTGCGAAAATTTAAACTCTGTAGCTATCGTTTGTTTTAAACTTTCGCGCTTTGTACACATTATTGTATTAGAACGGGTCTGAGCGCGGTTGGTTAAACTTGGTATTTTGAGATAAATACCTTTGCCCGACGTTTCGATCGCGCTGCTGCAATCGTGGTCGCGAGCTGACTGAGTCAGTCAGTTTATCTCAAAATACCAAGTTTAACCAACCGCGCTCAGACCCGTTCTAATACAATAATCTGTAGCTATCATCAATGGTGACAGACGGACGGACGGACGGACAGCGGAGTCTCAATAATAGCATAGGTAATAGGGTCCTGTTTTTATCCTTTGGGTACGGAACCCTAAAAACAACGTTTTCTTCTATCTATCTTCGTTCGACCCGATTAATCCTGGTGTCAAAGTTTTTAAACTGCCTAACAGCACGGCTAATATCATAGGCCTCTGAAATAGTTCCTGTAATGACTACGACCAAAGACAGCGTCAGGGATCAAGGACCGACGTTTAACGTCCCCTCGAAAGCACGAAAATTTTTCTTACGTAAAATCAGGTGAATTACCCTGCATTGTCCTAACCAAACTGGGAGAAATCTCACAGTGTTAAATAGTCAAATATCAACCCTTGTGATCCCCCAGTGAGAATCAAACCAATGACCTGCTCCGGATCGGTAGCCCATGTCTAAAACCACTAAACCACGGGGGCATCTAAATAAGGGTACAGCCTTATAAACTTTGCCACTGGATGGTTCTTACAGGCAATTTGGTAACACTTCAAAGTTAGAGTGAACAGGCATCTTCTGAGTGAGCTGAGCTTGCTGCATCGTAGACTCCATCTTTGTCGCCCCCGACCCGACCTAGAATACAAAACTCCTGTGAGGCGTCGCCATTCTCTCCATCCCGCATTCACTCAGTCCAAGACATCAGCGTCTATCGTGCCATCGTCCAAATATTATAGATCCGACATAAACAGTGAACATTATCGTCAGGCTAAGAGTTGTTGCGCTGGCAGACCATGAATTCCGTTTTTGTTTTGCTAGTTTTGAGTCCATTGTTTTCCAGGGTTTCTCTCCATTGAACATGCATTCAATCTTTTGAATGATCTCTGATATAAGTACGACATCATCGCCATATAGCAGGTTTGAGGATTTGTATTTTCGCTGTGAGATAAGTAGTTCATGACAATGTTGAACAGTAGTGAACTTAGTGCACTCCCTTGATTAAGGCCCATATTCACTTCAAACAAAGCTTTAAGATGTCCTGCATGCGGGGCTTCTAACAACTATATATGAACATCTGTGTACATGTCCTTGATGATTTTTAAATAAGCTTTAGGAATATTGTGAACTCTAATTGCTTGCCATAAGGCTGGGAACCCAATCGAAAGCCTTTTATAATTCAATGAACAATGATGCGTCCCCCACCCTAATGTTCAACGCTTTTAGTACTGTCGCCAAGGGGGGAAACCCTAGCATTTCTCATCCTTGTTTTTCTCTTTGTGTGCTTCATGGTTAATATGGTTTATTGGCTATTATGATTTTATGGCCAGTTGCCGCCTGACGCCAAGGCAGTGACTCTCATTGAGGTGGGCGCCGCCATTGGATCAAGACAAGACTCTCCCGCCGCCATCCCTACTGCGCCGCCCTGCCTAGCGGTGCAGCTCTTTTGGAACCTATGGCATCTGTACGTAAGGGCAGTTTCCCAATGGGTTTATGCCTCCGGGTTTGTCCATCCGGACAGACAAACTGTACGCAAAAAGGCTTGTACAACACCACTGATAGACCAATGCGTTTGGCGGAGTACTTGTCGAAATTATAATTTTTTTAAAATGATACAATCGACACGAGAAGAAGAAGTGGACTCTTCCGCCTTCACAGCTGTTGAGGACTTCACCCGTAACTCTGGGCACAGGTTCCGCGTTATACCCCGCAGACTTAGGTCCATGTCAGGATACCGCCAACCGCACAACCAGGCCTAAAGCCCCTGTAGCATGCCACCGAGCGATAAAGAATTTATCGCATCTATCTGTCAAACTCCCATACGATTTGACAGATAGATGTGATAAAATGTGTGATATAACGGCTATCACGGCCTTATCGCGGCTGCATGCTACGGGGGCTGAAGGAGGCGCTCACTCCTGCAATAAGGTCGCACCGAACAGGACTTATCCCAGTGGAGGAAAAACAAGGCGACTGGGTCTCCCCTGGAGCCTGGTTAATGGCCAAGAGCAAAGGCAATCTACCTAGAAAGTAAGTGCAGTTGCAATTGAAAATTTTCGGCAAGCTTCGATATAGATTGTGTTTGCGGTGCGGTTCAATCAAACCATGGTACACTTAACATCGTGGCTTGCAAGCCCTTACATCTGCACGCCAGCGGACTTAACGAATGTCAGTCCTCAACACAAGTGACTAAACTCTGGACTTCTCGTGTTCCATCGATACGCTAAGAGAAGAATTAACCAAGTCTTATTTCTCGTGTTTCCAGTGATGGCAGCAGCGCAGGCAGCCCGAAGGAGGCCTGCGTGGCTCAGTCCCCTCCTCCGGGGGCCGCGGGTGGAGCCGGCGGAGCAGGGGGGGGCGCGGGGCTGCCGGCCAAGCGCGACCTCAGACATCAGGACTACAGGCATCAGCATAACCACCAGCATCCGCACCACGAGCAGAGGAGATTGTCCATCGGTAAGTCAACTTCGTCTGTCTGGTCAGGAGGCTGTCCACAGACAGCATTTATTGTTTTTTTTATTAGGTCAGCAAACGTGCAAATGCCTTAACATCGCAAGCCCAAATAACTAATAAGGAAAAGTAGAATCTCATACCAGAGGATGCCGAACGAAGACTTGCCCGAAAACACTTAGTGGAATAAGCCCTCGCTATACATTAAACGTGGTAAAAGTGGTTTGCTGCAAACGACTGACCAGAAAAATAAGATCAGGCGTTTTTTTTTGCGGAAGTCCATCATGCCATCTTCTTCTTCTGCCTAGCATCTTCACCTTCACCTTCTGCATCATGCATGCCATTTGATAGAAAAAATATTTAGCTACTTCCGCTCAAGTGATGGTAAGTTTTGCAATCAGTCAAGTGCACCGCCCGCAAATAAACGCACATGGACAGGCAATACACCTGCACCATTACCACCGGATCTACTCAACACGTGTTTCGCCCCACCACGGAGCATCATCAGGAGATTTTCATCATCATTTTTAATGCGAACGGCTAACGGTCTACCTGCCTGCGGATTTGTTTAAACGTTATAACCTGGACCTTTTCAAGGCAAGTGTGAATAGGCGTTATCTAGGCAAACATGCTCCATCATCGTCTGCATAATAACTTTCCATCAGGTGAGATGGCAGTCAAATGGTTTGCCTTTTATTAGTTTAAAATAGTAGACCGTCCGGTGCTGATCGCAGTCAAGCACTGAGTGAGAAACCGCCCATGCCCGCTTATAAATGCTTCCTCCCCTTAAAAATAAGAACAAACTTATTTTTTTTCTGTAAAATTGCTTGTTTTTATCAGGCGGCGGCGGTGCCGGCGGCGGGTCGCGCCGTGCAGAGCGGCGCGCCGCCGCGCCTGAACCTCGCCGGAGACCAGGTACTTATAAAATACAGTTATACAATACAGTATATTCAGAAAATTCATTGTAAATGTATAGAACTAGAGTTTAAAAAAAAACAGTACTGAAATCGGATGCATAGTTATCGAGATATAATAAATTTTATAGAAGTGAAGATCCGCCATCTTTGATTGGCCGCCATTTTTGATAGCTGCTACTTAGAGAAGGCAGGCATGTTTTTTTTTATATTCTTATAACTATATCTAACTACTGTACGAAGGAAAATTGGTACCTCCAATTTTTACCAATATGTTACTAACATCCGCCATCTTTAATTGGCTGCCATTTTTGCTAGCTGCCACTCAGAAATGGCAGGCATGGTTTTTTTTACATCCTTATAACTATGTATGTCTAACTACTATAAATGAAAATTGGTACCACTAAAATTTACCGTTTTGGAAAATTTGGGCAAGCATCCCACGGACTAATAACAGACAACAAAAACGCAGTAATAGTGAATTCCAAAGAGTAGTAGCCAGTCTAACACATGACAGCAGAATGATTTTGACTTTGAAAAAAACTTATTTTTTTTAGTTTTTAGTTTATAGTAGAATATGTTATTTTATTCCTACGTGCAGAAAAAATCTGACATACTGTCCCATTGTAATGAACAACCGCGAACGAAAGTCTCAAAACTTACCAATGGCTTGTTGTTTCAGAACTGCGGGTATCCCCCGGCGCGGGACCTTCGGCGGAGCTCCCGTTCCATCACAACCACCATCATCACATGGTAAGACTAACTACCTCAGTGGTCAAGTGGTCTGAGCCATGGGCAGGACCGGGTTTGATTACCAAAGGGGAACACAAAGTTGATATTTGTTTTATCACGTTAGATAAAAAGATAAAAAAATTATTTGTTCACAAAAGACACACACATACATTTGTTCAGTCAACAGAAAAAAAAAGTAAAAATATCAAAAAATAAAAATAAGATAAATGACAAGTAAAACCAACCAAAAAAACGCAATTAAAAAACCAAACATCAAAATTAAAACAAAATACATACATACATAATAATCACGCCTTTATCCCTAATGGGGTAGGCAGAGCGTAAACGACCTACACAAAGGTCGTTCCGCCACCTCTGACAAGTTTTGAGGGTATTTCCAGATGGATCTGTATCGCATAGTGACAGGTTGTCAGCCCATCGCCTAAATTACAATACTGAAACCCTCGAATCCCTTAGCCGATTTTTACAGCCTGTCCGGGAGGAGATGCAGCTGGCACATTCTATGTTTTTCTATCACTCCCAGATCAGCACAATGACTATCGCGGCTAGATCGCGGCCTTATCGCGGCTACATGCTACAGGGGCAGAGGCCTATTAGCTATGCAGTTAGGCGGTTTAAAAACTCTGACACCAGGGTTCATCGGGTCGATCGACTCGAAACCCACACGACAAGACTTTTACATTGTTTTTATTCTTCACAGGACACGAACCCGCTACAAGGTGGCGTGGAGAACGTAGGCGCGGGCTCTTCAGACGGCGAGCTGTCCAGCAAAGCGGGGGACTCCCCGAGCCGCAAGCGGCGCCGTGTGTCGCGACATCTATCGGGCAGTAAGTGCAAGCGGTTCTCTTGTCCACCATTAAATGGCACTGACTACAACGCAGTCTTTTGATAAGCAGCGACATCTATCGGGCAACAAGTGCAAGCATTTGTCTTGTCCACCGGTCGCTAGATGGCGCTGACAACTGAAAGCGACTCTTGATAAAAAGTGTCATCTATGGGAAAGAAAATGTACGAATCTATTCATTCATTCATTTGAATTGGCTTACTTCTTGTTCAATTTAGTGGTGTTGTCAAAGGTCCGAGGTCTGGGCCCCAAGTCTGCTATTTCAATCGTGTCTCAATGGCTTGTCGGCGAAGTGTCAGTCGAGTGATTTTAACTTAAAGTGGAAAATCTAATCCCAGATCAAAAATGTAAACAAAGATGTAGCCAATGAAAATAAAAAACTACCACATAAATAGGCCTCTGATGTGGTCTTTCCATACCACTATCAAAAACAGCGACAGAGACCAACGACTTAACGTGCCGTTTATAGCACGGAATCGTCTTTTACATTGGACATGACCATGGACTAACTACTCTAGAGGACTGCTAACCGCTATACTAGAGAGCGTACTTCGATACTCGATAAAAAGGTCAAAATGCGAGCAAAACCTAGATAGCGCTGGCATATTTCTCGAAGAGTCCGTTGTTAATATAGGTCATAAAATTGAAAAAAAAAATCAATAACGACTTGAACCAAATTATCTTTTTAGATTTTTAAAGTAGAAATTCACAATAAGAAATGCTGTTTAAAGAATTAAAAAACATATTCAGTTTACACAATATTTCCCTAATGTCAATAGATAGATGGCACTGCTAAGTAGCGGTGTACGCAGTTTATAAGGGAGGTTATCAGTCCTCTTTGTTTTATTCGTCCATGAACATGACAGATATTTGTTTGTTTACTACATATTTGATCTAGAATATGGGCTTTTCAATATGACATTTTGTAGAAGAAAAAGAAGAGATTTTCTTTATTTCTGATAGAGGGCTTAGCAGATCATGATCTGTCAGTGTCAAAAATTAAATATTTTTCGCATAAGCATAGAGATTTTAGTATGAAGCCTGTCTCAAATTTTGACAGATCATATACAAGTGAAGCCATCTGTCGGAGCTTTTGGAATCATTTATTGTCACATTGAAAAGACCATATTAGGTTTAACACTATAGATAAGTCGATGGAGTGACGATGGACTGACACCGACTTTTCAGTTGAAAAAAAATAGCAGACTTGGGGGGCCTGGTTATTCCATAGCATTCTCATATGTTTGTTTTGTTGTAGGCGACAATGTGTCAGTGGCGCCACCACCGCCCGAGCGGAGAACCTCCAGGCATCACTACCAACCGCCGTGAGTACTGTTTTGTGCAAAAATGTGTGCTAATAATATTTTCATCACACTTGCTCGCAATGAGTCAAAAACTATTCAACAGGTTTAATAAAGCATCGTCATAAATTCGAGACAGATAAAGAAATGGAACAAAGAGAAAATACAAGAAGAAAGGAGATAAAAAGCAAGATAGTACCTAAATTTAAAGTTATTGAACACTGCCCACGCGTGCAAGCCGTTGAACTCTTTAACAGGATGCCTAAGGATCTAAAAAGTATTCGTAGTTTCAATATTTTTAAAACAAAACTTAAGGCACTTCTTTTGAAAAAATGCTTATACAGTGTTGAAGAATTTTGACATTATAATTACAACGCATGTAATTATTAAAAATATTTTGACATTTCCTAAATATATATTTTTTAATGTACTACGTCATGAAATTCTAATGTATGCTATTATTTTTATTTTTTTTCAATATTTTGATTTTTGTATTTAATTTTTATGTAATTTCTACTCTGTTCATGTAATCTTTTCGAACACAATAATTGTATTGTTTGACGAAATAAATAAAATAAAAATAAAATCAATTCTTAATTAATGGCTTTTGTGTAGTCAAAATTCTGCCAATGGAGCTAATTCAGGACGCACTATTACTAATTCTAATTCTTAGTAGCGCTGTCACTTTCTTTAATTTGACATAAGAACAGGATATCAAACAAACACGTGACTGTGCGATAGAATGCGCCAGCTGCATCTCCTCCCGGGCATGCTGTATAAACCAGCTAAGCTAAGGGATCCGAGGGTTTCAGTATATTGCAATTTGGGCGATGGGCTGACAACCCGTCACTATACTACATTATCATCTGTATGAACTCTCAAAACTTGTCAGACGTGGCAGAACGACCTTTGGTTAGGTCGTTTTTACTCTGCCTTCCCCATTAGGGATAAAGGTGTGATTTTATGTATGTATGTATGTATGTCTTTATTAAAGTCATGTGTTTCCCCCCAGCCGGCGGATGCGCTACGAGGGTCCGTGGCACGGGCACGAGCACGCGCCCCACCACGCGCCGCACCACCCCGCGCATCACAACGCGCACCACCCCGCGCATCACAACGCGCATCATCCCGCGCACCATAACGCGCATCACACGCCGCATCACCAGCACCACGCGCCGCTGCTGCTCGATATCAACCAGGTGAGTGTTACACCCCGCGCATCATAACGCGCGTCAACCAGCGCACCATAACGCGCGTCAACCAGCGCAGAGCGCACCATAACGCGCGTAACTCCGCGCAACATAACGCGCGTTATGGCCCATATCCCGCGTCACCCCGCGCACCATAACGCGCGTCACCCCGCGCAACATTACGCGCGTTATGGTCCATATCGCGCGTCACCCCGCGCACCATAACGCGCGTTACCCAGCGCACCATAAAGCGCGTCACCCCGCGCACCATAACGCGCGTCACGATAGGACAATTGCTTGTTTCTAGTATACGAGGGTATATTGTATTGTTGTAATACACCCTGTATTGCACTTTCGGTGAAAGGCTGCCCATACACATACATACACTTCCTTATTATATTATTGTAGTGAAAAGTCCTATGACGACGAGGTCGTTGATGCTCAGCCTATGCCGTAAGGGATACAGGCGTGAGTCATACAGGGTTTATTTTTAATCAGTACGCAAAATAATAGGCAACAAAACTGAACGACTTTCACAAAGAAATTCTTTCAGGAAATGAAAAAAAAAAATGGCTTCCCGATACAAATTGTCTGATTGCGGTTTTCATTTTGTATGTAAATACTTCCCGTATTTCTTTTTTATTTCATGAAGAATTTCCTAGTGAAAGTTATTTATTTATTATTTATTTATACAGGATATTATCCCAATTTTTTCAGTACAGTTGTTCAGTACAGTTTGCGAGAAGCTGTCCCTTACACCCGGTATGTATGCTAATTACAGATGTCGCTCCGCGGCGCAAGACTCGGCGCGTTAGCGGGGGGCGTGGGGTGGCCGCACCACCCCGCTCATCCGGCTCACCCCGCTCACCCCGCTCACCCGGGCCATCCACACCCCGGGCACCCGCACCCGGGCCATCCACGCGATCACCCGCAAAGGACTCAGGTATGGTTGACAGTACAAAGGACGCGCGGTAATAGAATGTGTTGAACGCAATACGTAATGTAGCCAACAGATGGCGCCACATCAAGAATCGCGAGTTCTGAAACGCGGTATCGAAGTTTTCTCAGCGATCTGCATATATACAAGTTCGAAACATGTATGGTTGGACTCAGGTCTCCTCTCAACACCCGACCAGGTAGCCTTAATCCCATCCATTGCCATTAATTAGGCCAACTGGCCAGGCCCCAACATTTGTCCCTTAAAATAAGTTTATGAAACTGTTGCATAATGACGGATATTGAAATATCATCATCATCTGCCTAGCCTTATTTCCGAATTTCTCGGGGTCGGCTACCTAATCTAGGGGATTGGACGGGGGTACCGGTTTTTACACAGAGCGACTGCCATCTGACCTCCGCAACCCAGAAGGGAAGCCAGACCCAATACTAGATAAGGCTTCTGCCGGGTTATTGGCCAACCCAGCTGTCAGAGTTTTCAAGCCGCCAATGCTTAGCAATGGCCTCTGACGGATATTGAAATATGAGTATGAGTTTAGGTATTTTTCAGATACTGTGAGCCAAAGAAGTAACAAAGAAATTAGGAAAATAGATTTTGCTCGTTTACCTTTATTCAAATATTGTTTGTTGTCAGACCAAGCCCTTTTAATGCAAACGTTATTTTATTTTATTTAAATGGTCAAAATAAATAAATGGGTTATTTGATTAGGAAATTGAAACCTTATACATTCACAGGGATCTCATTCGTTATATTTTTTAATAAAAGAAAAAATTACAATATTTGTCCTGAATTTATTTTTCTGTTTTGCGTTCAACACATTCTACCTTAGAATTATTTTTAATATCATTACAAATTTAAGCACATTTCTTGCTGTAAATTGTATTGGATCAATAATTTAATTGAAATAATGTTATTAAAAAAATGTGCAATCAATAAATATGTAACAAACAAAATAAATTACTTAAATATAAGATATTGTGTGGCATGATCAAAAATAATTTAAAATATCCAGATTCCGTTGTCTAAACTTGGCCCATTTTTAACAAGTTTAGTTTCATGTTCTGACTATGTCATAATCAGGGCTCGGATATTTTCAAGATTTTCAAGGTTCCAGCTTATTTTTCTTATAAAAGAAACTGAGGCCCTGAAAATCTTGAAAAAGATGGTTGTAGCAACTCTAATTAGCTCCAACAGTGACCCTGGTCATAATAGAGTACTTGCTTGGTATTTTTTTTGATCCATGATATTTTACAGTAGAAAATGTGTCTTTAAATTATGAAAGAAAATTAAATATTTTATAACGTCATATTTTTGGGTAAGTGTAAATGAGATGAAACACATAAAACACACTAAAACACGTGCGTAAAAAGTGTGTTATACTCGTACAAAAAAAACACAGTCAATTCTTAATATCACAAGCGATACAATTAATATTCGGTGTCCTTTTTAAAAATCACATATGAAATATAGTTTGTCAAAAATATGAAAGCATATATTTATTTGTGGAAATCGTATTGATAAAATAATTTCTAATCATATCATACACTTTGCAAACAGTGAGCAACACAATCGTCCTAAAAACTAGTAATATGAGAAACAAAATATCGTAAATTTCAACCGCAGACAGGATTTGAACCTAATAGTATAAAAACTCTACGAAACATGTCCCTAGCGTTCACTCATAACGTTGAGTTATCGATATAACCCGTGCACATAAAGAAACGATCTATAAATGGTCGACGCTCGCATGCGTTCTCGCTCGCTCTCTATTAGGTAGAGCGAGCACGCATGCGAGGCGGACCAATCACGAAGCAAGCCGACGCCATTTTCAGATCGTTTCTTTAAACGCACGGCTTATACCAACTTGTTTTGCGGCCCATAAACTGCATTTTCTTTACAATTCTACAGATAGTCAACCGAAAAACATATGTTTGTAACAATGTTATAATCAGCGGTTCCGAAAATTGAACTGCTTAGATACAAAGAAAAGGCAGGTTATGGGCCGCAAAACACGTTTGTATCGATAACTCAACGTTAAAAAATCGTACTATAGACATTTATTGAGCAGCAGTAGCTCAATTGGTTAGAGCGTCGGAACGGTATTCCATAACAGCAGGTTCAAATCCTGTCTGCGGTTGAAGATTTTGATGTGTGATTTTAAAAATAAAATAGCATTGTTTAGCAAAAAAACAATTAAAAAAAAATCTAGTAAATATTGATTTTTATTGTAACGTAGTTGTAAGTTTTTTAAAACACGTCAAAAACTTTGTAAAATGCGTTGGAGGAGTTCCGAGATAAGCGTACCAATAATCTTATAGATAAACCTAAAAAAAGGAATAATATCTTATACAATGTGTAACAGAAAGGGTATATGCATCGTGAAATGTGTGAATCTGTCCATGAAACTGAACAACTTTCCCTAAGGAACATAGGTCGCAAACCAAAAAAAAAAAATTTGACCTTCCATACAAAATGCACCAGCTGATAGCGCATTTAGTATGTGAAGTCATTTTTTTTTTTCGTATTTCAACCTATGATCCTCAGGGAAAGTTGTTCAGTTTCATGGGTAGATTGACATATTTCACGATGCATATACCCTTTATGTTACATGTTGTATATGTATATGTAACAGTAGATATTTTAAGACGCAATAGAGTCTGTTCGAAAAGAGAACAGGCATGGAATTTGAGGGCGCGCATTTGTATTTAATTAACTGTCGCTTGGTCGTGTGAGGATTATGCCCAAGTCTTTAACTTTCATATTTTTGACAAACTATATTTCATATGTGATTTTTAAAAAGGACACCGAATATTAATTGTATCGCTTGTGATATTAAGAATTGACTGTGTTTTTTTTGTACGAGTATAACACACTTTTTACGCACGTGTTTTAGTGTGTTTTATGTGTTTCATCTCATTTACACTTACCCAAAAATATGACGTTATAAAATATTTAATTTTCTTTCATAATTTAAAGACACATTTTCTACTGTAAAATATCATGGATCAAAAAAAATACCAAGCAAGTACTCTATTATGACCAGGGTCACTGTTGGAGCTAATTAGAGTTGCTACAACCATCTTTTTCAAGATTTTCAGGGCCTCAGTTTCTTTTATAAGAAAAATAAGCTGGAACCTTGAAAATCTTGAAAATATCCGAGCCCTGATTATGACATAGTCAGAACATGAAACTAAACTTGTTAAAAATGGGCCAAGTTTAGACAACGGAATCTGGATATTTTAAATTATTTTTGATCATGCCACACAATATCTTATATTTAAGTAATTTATTTTGTTTGTTACATATTTATTGATTGCACATTTTTTTAATAACATTATTTCAATTAAATTATTGATCCAATACAATTTACAGCAAGAAATGTGCTTAAATTTGTAATGATATTAAAAATAATTCTAAGGTAGAATGTGTTGAACGCAAAACAGAAAAATAAATTCAGGACAAATATTGTAATTTTTTCTTTTATTAAAAAATATAACGAATGAGATCCCTGTGAATGTATAAGGTTTCAATTTCCTAATCAAATAACCCATTTATTTATTTTGACCATTTAAATAAAATAAAATAACGTTTGCATTAAAAGGGCTTGGTCTGACAACAAACAATATTTGAATAAAGGTAAACGAGCAAAATCTATTTTCCTAATTTCTTTGTTACTTCTTTGGCTCACAGTATCTGAAAAATACCTAAACTCATACTCATATTTCAATATCCGTCAGAGGCCATTGCTAAGCATTGGCGGCTTGAAAACTCTGACAGCTGGGTTGGCCAATAACCCGGCAGAAGCCTTATCTAGTATTGGGTCTGGCTTCCCTTCTGGGTTGCGGAGGTCAGATGGCAGTCGCTCTGTGTAAAAACCGGTACCCCCCGTCCAATCCCCTAGATTAGGTAGCCGACCCCGAGAAATTCGGAAATAAGGCTAGGCAGATGATGATGATATTTCAATATCCGTCATTATGCAACAGTTTCATAAACTTATTTTAAGGGACAAATGTTGGGGCCTGGCCAGTTGGCCTAATTAATGGCAATGGATGGGATTAAGGCTACCTGGTCGGGTGTTGAGAGGAGACCTGAGTCCAACCATACATGTTTCGAACTTGTATATATGCAGATCGCTGAGAAAACTTCGATACCCGCGTTTCAGAACTCGCGATTCTTGATGTGGCGCCATCTGTTGGCTACATTACGTATTGCGTTCAACACATTCTATTACCGCGCGTCCTTTGTACTGTCAACCATACCTGAGTCCTTTGCGGGTGATCGCGCGTTATGGCCCATATCCCGCGTCACCCCGCGCACCATAACGCGCGTCACCCCGCGCAACATTACGCGCGTTATGGTCCATATCGCGCGTCACCCCGCGCACCATAACGCGCGTTACCCAGCGCACCATAAAGCGCGTCACCCCGCGCACCATAACGCGCGTCACGATAGGACAATTGCTTGTTTCTAGTATACGAGGGTATATTGTATTGTTGTAATACACCCTGTATTGCACTTTCGGTGAAAGGCTGCCCATACACATACATACACTTCCTTATTATATTATTGTAGTGAAAAGTCCTATG
>JARACY010005670.1:0-20832 GCA_029255725.1 Scrobipalpa atriplicella | reverse complement strand
GACAGCTGATTTATTTAAACTGCTTGATTGACTATACTGTGTCCTATCCCTGCTTCCCGTTACCTGCCCCGCAGTACGCAGACGAAATGAGCATGGTACGAGATGAAACTCGTCCACCGCCGAAATGTTTACAAACGTCTGCTTTCAGGAGGACGTTGACTCCAGGTTTCAAATGTGAATGCATGGAAAGCGGCATATCAGGCATATTTTTACAATGAAGTGACAGACCGCCGCGTAGAATTTTCGAGAGAGTCATATCAATTAAATGAAGTTCTCTTGAAAAGTGCGCGCAGCGTTTCGTCACATCCCAGTGTGAATCACCCTTAATTTTGTCTAGTAGGTACAACGCAATTTTCAAGACTGAGACCGTTGTCAGTTTATGTCATACATACATAGGTAATAATTATAAGCGAAAAATTACTCTACTGCCCAGGGGCACGTTCGTTCACGGGCGTTTGGTTAGCGCAAGATTAGGGGAACTTTTCACTATGACAGTTGATAAAACCGCGTTTTGAAGCGCCTGTCAGGGGAAATTTCATCCTGACAGGTGCAAGTGCGTGCATGAACGGGGGGTTTACGCGAACTGTCAGATTAAAAGTCGCTCTAACGGTTTCCCCTAGGTGCATGCGTAAACGCACTCTGTAGTACTTAATTTAACAATAATCCCACGAATCTTTCTATAAAGGAACATCGTTTCGCCTATCTTTTAGAGCACTTCCAGCCCGAGTTCCTTTCAAAGTCAGGCTCCAGCTTAAAATAACAAGACTTTGGTTCTCGTTCCTCAGTTTTCAGAATAAAAGAGCTTTTAATAAACCAAGCTGGTTTATTCTTATTTCGCATTTCCTTGCCTATCTTTGATGTTCCGAGTTTGTATGAGATTGCAGAGAGCATTTTTTTTTAATAAAAAAATATATCTTGATTACAGGAAATAATATTGCTTAACTTATCTAGCTAGACTAAATAATCAAGAGCTTTGAGCACAAGAATTTCATATTATTACTGAGAAGAGTAATGTAAATATCCTAGAAATTTAATATCACAACATTTTACTAAGAAACGCATCTAATATTAATTTGTAAACTACACAAATAGCATCAAACAAGAAGTTTACAGTGAGGGGGTTGGAGAGCGACATAACGCGATGCGGCACGTAGCTGCTTGAAGACGCATCTCGTTGTTCCATGAAGTGACAGGCTGCACTGCACCGCGCGGTACAACGCCTACCTAGGTTTTTCAAAAAATATCTAAGTAATACGGGTCGGGCGATAAAAAAATCTTTCAGAAAAATAAACTTCATTTCAAATACCTGCAAGCTGGACCAGAGTGTTGATCAAACAAAATTCGATGAAGGACAAGCTCACCCAGATTCAGATGGAATAAAAATTGGCAAATGAAAACATCCGAATCAAATAAAAATGAACAGAAAACATTTTCAACTCGTGAAAATAAAATATTCGAAAGTAAACAATGAAAAGTTTACCCTTTTCTGCGCGTTTTGTGAATAAGATTGAAAAGAGCTGCAAGTTTCTAGGTAACTTAACCAAAACAATAGCAACAAAAATAGACGCATAACTTCAGTGTTCATTTTTTTTTTTTTTTAGTTTTTAAGGCACTTAAGCCTTTGTGATGAAAGCAAGAAAAACGAAACGCATCGGTTCGTCGTTTGTTGACAACTGTTTCGTCTTCACTGACTCATCAGATACGGAATTTGCCCGTATGACAGTTGGTTTGCAAGTGCTTCGCTCTTGTGAGCTTAGCTGGTTTGGATTGGAACGGAATCCAACTCTTTAAGAGAAGCCGGTTAGGCACAATCTCCGCAGAGTGGTCCTCCCCCGCAAGGGGGCCTTTCCCACGTGTATCCCTGTCGAGATAAAGCAATGTCTAGTTTTTAAGGCACTTAAGCCTTTGTGATGAAAGCAAGAAAAACTAAACGCATCGGTTCGTCGTTTGTTGACAACTGTTTCGTCTTCACTGACTCATCAGATACGGAATTTGCCGGTATGACAGTTGGTTTGCAAGTGCTTCGCTCTTGTGAGCTTAGCTGGTTTGGATTGGAACGGAATCCAACTCTTTAAGAGAAGCCGGTTAGGCACAATCTCCGCAGAGTGGTCCTCCCCCGCAAGGGGGCCTTTCCCACGTGTATCCCTGTCGAGATAAAGCAATGTCTAGTTTTTAAGGCACTTAAGCCTTTGTGATGAAAGCAAGAAAAACGAAACGCATCGGTTCGTCGTTTGTTGACAACTGTTTCGTCTTCACTGACTCATCAGATACGGAATTTGCCCGTATGACAGTTGGTTTGCAAGTGCTTCGCTCTTGTGAGCTTAGCTGGTTTGGATTGGAACGGAATCCAACTCTTTAAGAGAAGCCGGTTAGGCACAATCTCCGCAGAGTGGTCCTCCCCCGCAAGGGGGCAGAATGTTCAGTGTTCATTCCACGTTAAATTTAAATTAAAAATGTTAAGAAATTCAGAAAATTTTTATTAGCATTCTACTCCGGGCTTTATATGTGTTTTTTTTTTCATAGGAGTGCAATATTACTTATATTCAATATACTAAATAAAAAAATCGAACAATATTCTAGATAAAAAGTTGGTGGAGAAATCAAATAGATATATCAAACAAAAAACATAGTACCTCATTTTTTATATTTTTGTCAAAAATACAGTTTATTTTACAGAAGGAGATTTGATCTATGTTTAGTTCATTACGAAGTTCATTCCACTAAAACTTTACTATTTTTATTCCATGACAAAGAACAAACCATACGGTTCCAACACAATAAAACACATTTGTTCTTCAAACAGCGAGCAACAAAAGGAGCCCGCCGGAAGGCAAGCGGAAATAACAAACCCATAACATACACAATATACAAACAAATAGATGTAGGTACAGTACTTCCCTGATGTACGAGCCTTCTTAGCCTTCCATGCTCGACTGGGACGATGCTGAATGAATTTCTATCCGGTCATACTGTAGAAAGAAAATGGGGATTTCAGCATATTGCAATAGGCTGATGTCAATTATAACGATCGTATTTCGTCCTGAAACCACACAATAAAAAAAGTTAACACATGGCGAAGTAACTCTAACGTATGAAATAGGTAGGTACAATTAATAATATACTTTTCAAATGTTTGTTATCACAAGCATGCACTTTTGAGATTACAAAGATTTCCCTTAAGTATCGCACTCAGGGATCAGTGGTATGGTAACGCGGTGGAGTAACCATCAACGACGTCGATTGAAAACTTTACCGTTTACTTGTTCACTAGTTTGGCTTCTCCGACGCTCTTTTGCCTCCACGCTGGCTTGGACTAGATTGGAGTTTGTGACTACGTTCGGCAATTTTAAATCAGACTAGTTTGGCGATTGGAAACTTAAGGGAAATCTTTGTAATCTCAAAAGTGCATGCTTGTGATAACAAACATTTGAAAAGTATATTATTAATTGTACCTACCTATTTCATACGTTAGAGTTACTTCGCCATGTGTTAACTTTTTTTATTGTGTGGTTTCAGGACGAAATACGATCGTTATAATTGACATCAGCCTATTGCAATATGCTGAAATCCCCATTTTCTTTCTACAGTATGACCGGATAGAAATTCATTCAGCATCGTCCCAGTCGAGCATGGAAGGCTAAGAAGGCTCGTACATCAGGGAAGTACTGTACCTACATCTATTTGTTTGTATATTGTGTATGTTATGGGTTTGTTATTTCCGCTTGCCTTCCGGCGGGCTCCTTTTGTTGCTCGCTGTTTGAAGAACAAATGTGTTTTATTGTGTTGGAACCGTATGGTTTGTTCTTTGTCATGGAATAAAAATAGTAAAGTTTTAGTGGAATGAACTTCGTAATGAACTAAACATAGATCAAATCTCCTTCTGTAAAATAAACTGTATTTTTGACAAAAATATAAAAAATGAGGTACTATGTTTTTTGTTTGATATATCTATTTGATTTCTCCACCAACTTTTTATCTAGAATATTGTTCGATTTTTTTATTTAGTATATTGAATATAAGTAATATTGCACTCCTATGAAAAAAAAAACACATATAAAGCCCGGAGTAGAATGCTAATAAAAATTTTCTGAATTTCTTAACATTTTTAATTTAAATTTAACGTGGAATGAACACTGAACATTCTGCCCCCTTGCGGGGGAGGACCACTCTGCGGAGATTGTGCCTAACCGGCTTCTCTTAAAGAGTTGGATTCCGTTCCAATCCAAACCAGCTAAGCTCACAAGAGCGAAGCACTTGCAAACCAACTGTCATACGGGCAAATTCCGTATCTGATGAGTCAGTGAAGACGAAACAGTTGTCAACAAACGACGAACCGATGCGTTTCGTTTTTCTTGCTTTCATCACAAAGGCTTAAGTGCCTTAAAAACTAGACATTGCTTTATCTCGACAGGGATACACGTGGGAAAGGCCCCCTTGCGGGGGAGGACCACTCTGCGGAGATTGTGCCTAACCGGCTTCTCTTAAAGAGTTGGATTCCGTTCCAATCCAAACCAGCTAAGCTCACAAGAGCGAAGCACTTGCAAACCAACTGTCATACCGGCAAATTCCGTATCTGATGAGTCAGTGAAGACGAAACAGTTGTCAACAAACGACGAACCGATGCGTTTAGTTTTTCTTGCTTTCATCACAAAGGCTTAAGTGCCTTAAAAACTAGACATTGCTTTATCTCGACAGGGATACACGTGGGAAAGGCCCCCTTGCGGGGGAGGACCACTCTGCGGAGATTGTGCCTAACCGGCTTCTCTTAAAGAGTTGGATTCCGTTCCAATCCAAACCAGCTAAGCTCACAAGAGCGAAGCACTTGCAAACCAACTGTCATACGGGCAAATTCCGTATCTGATGAGTCAGTGAAGACGAAACAGTTGTCAACAAACGACGAACCGATGCGTTTCGTTTTTCTTGCTTTCATCACAAAGGCTTAAGTGCCTTAAAAACTAAAAAAAAAAAAAAATGAACACTGAAGTTATGCGTCTATTTTTGTTGCTATTGTTTTGGTTAAGTTACCTAGAAACTTGCAGCTCTTTTCAATCTTATTCACAAAACGCGCAGAAAAGGGTAAACTTTTCATTGTTTACTTTCGAATATTTTATTTTCACGAGTTGAAAATGTTTTCTGTTCATTTTTATTTGATTCGGATGTTTTCATTTGCCAATTTTTATTCCATCTGAATCTGGGTGAGCTTGTCCTTCATCGAATTTTGTTTGATCAACACTCTGGTCCAGCTTGCAGGTATTTGAAATGAAGTTTATTTTTCTGAAAGATTTTTTTATCGCCCGACCCGTATTACTTAGATATTTTTTTGAAAAACCTAGGTAGGCGTTGTACCGCGCGGTGCAGTGCAGCCTGTCACTTCATGGAACAACGAGATGCGTCTTCAAGCAGCTACGTGCCGCATCGCGTTATGTCGCTCTCCAACCCCCTCACTGTAAACTTCTTGTTTGATGCTATTTGTGTAGTTTACAAATTAATATTAGATGCGTTTCTTAGTAAAATGTTGTGATATTAAATTTCTAGGATATTTACATTACTCTTCTCAGTAATAATATGAAATTCTTGTGCTCAAAGCTCTTGATTATTTAGTCTAGCTAGATAAGTTAAGCAATATTATTTCCTGTAATCAAGATATATTTTTTTATTAAAAAAAAATGCTCTCTGCAATCTCATACAAACTCGGAACATCAAAGATAGGCAAGGAAATGCGAAATAAGAATAAACCAGCTTGGTTTATTAAAAGCTCTTTTATTCTGAAAACTGAGGAACGAGAACCAAAGTCTTGTTATTTTAAGCTGGAGCCTGACTTTGAAAGGAACTCGGGCTGGAAGTGCTCTAAAAGATAGGCGAAACGATGTTCCTTTATAGAAAGATTCGTGGGATTATTGTTAAATTAAGTACTACAGAGTGCGTTTACGCATGCACCTAGGGGAAACCGTTAGAGCGACTTTTAATCTGACAGTTCGCGTAAACCCCCCGTTCATGCACGCACTTGCACCTGTCAGGATGAAATTTCCCCTGACAGGCGCTTCAAAACGCGGTTTTATCAACTGTCATAGTGAAAAGTTCCCCTAATCTTGCGCTAACCAAACGCCCGTGAACGAACGTGCCCCTGGGCAGTAGAGTAATTTTTCGCTTATAATTATTACCTATGTATGTATGACATAAACTGACAACGGTCTCAGTCTTGAAAATTGCGTTGTACCTACTAGACAAAATTAAGGGTGATTCACACTGGGATGTGACGAAACGCTGCGCGCACTTTTCAAGAGAACTTCATTTAATTGATATGACTCTCTCGAAAATTCTACGCGGCGGTCTGTCACTTCATTGTAAAAATATGCCTGATATGCCGCTTTCCATGCATTCACATTTGAAACCTGGAGTCAACGTCCTCCTGAAAGCAGACGTTTGTAAACATTTCGGCGGTGGGACGAGTTTCATCTCGTACCATGCTCATTTCGTCTGCGTACTGCGGGGCAGGTAACGGGAAGCAGGGATAGGACACAGTATAGTCAATCAAGCAGTTTAAATAAATCAGCTGTCAAGAATGACAGCGAGTTTGAGTTCGTATTAGGAATGTCATTTTAGTACGAAATGTCCTGTTAAATCTTTACTTAATTATATTTTTAAAGTTGCTTTTTAGATAATAATAGCTTAAGTCAAATGCTTAAACTAAGGCTCGTATTTTATATCCAATCTGTAGTTTTATCCGCATCTCATTGAGTTTTACAATGGGAATGAGGTATTTCTCGCGATGAAATATAATATTTGTATTATTGTTAAATAGTTTTAAACAAACTTTTTCAGTGGATTCCTCTATCCATGCGTGAAAGTAACATTACGATCGCCTTGATGCCCACACGACAGAAGAATAGTAACATCACAGTAGTATAGGTACTACCATGGGTACTACGGTATTCTATCAAAGCAAACGTAAGTTTGATAAGGTGACGAAGGTTGGGTTTTCTTATCCAGTGGGTTTTACGTAGACTTCGTGACCATTCCAGATCTGTAGCTGAAATGTAGCTAACCTACTGCATTTTTACTTTCACTGTGCCATGAGGGTGCGTGAAACGGCTGCAGGGAATGCTCCTGCCTTTGTGCCGTTATTAAAACTTCCGTCAGCCGTGAGAACTGGCCTATGAGGTATTGTGTTTTTATAGAAACCATAAATATTCAGACAGTGTTATATGTATGCAATGCTTTCGATATGAGGAAGTTGTTTTTTGTGTAGGTAATAGACAAAGGCAAATGAGCAGAGGGTTTACAAAGCGGTAAATGAAAGGGTAAGCGCTTCATCATCGACTCTGTTACGATCACCGCTGAAATGGAGTCAAGAGATTCCTATTAAAAATATTTGCGTTAAATAACGCAACTCAATATTGAGCACCATTGGAATTGCAATAATTTTACCAATCAAATCACGAGACCTCTCCAGGCTATTGTCATAAACCGTAGTTTTGATAGTTGTAACGTTTGCAGTGGTGCTCAAACCATCAGCAGTATAAACGTCCCGTGTAGTCACGGAGCTGTATTTATGGAGGTTATGAAGGTTTACTGATCGTTCTGTAGACCTCTATTATTTTATGGTCTCCCTATGAATATAACATTACGTGTAAAGATAAGTTCTGACTAATCCTAATCTAGAGCTAGTGAGAACTATTTTTAAAATTTTATTAAAATATTCCTGATGTAATAAAAAAAAATCATATTCCTTTTTGTTAAATAATCAGTATTGAATGAGATATAGAGATAATAAGCGTGATTTTATGTATGTATGTTTATTACCTCTTCGATGAAATCCAACTTCATAAATTTCTAGAAGAACGGCATTGGTATACTCGTAATTCGTATCTAATCCTCCCGATGATTACAGACCGTGTGTCTAGTAGTACATCGGGGAGCGAGAACCGATGGAGAGCTAGATTAATTCTATTGCGATCATTTATCTCACTAGCTCCAGGTATCGACAAGATAAGTTATCTTCCTTGAACATACTCGCACTACAACTACGTGATAGTAGTTGTTTTACGTCTGGTAAATGAGTATGTTCGTCACAATCAGTGTAGAAATGCGTAGCTCTATCTACGATCTTCGTAGCATTTTGCTACGCTGCTACGGCTCCGTATTTTGCCGATAATTTTTAAAGATTGGATAAATACGGCTGGGATTATTTTTGAAAAGTAGAACGTTCTCTTTGTAGAAGCCACCATTAATTTAACAATAGGTACTCTTTAATTTTGCGAAACAATAGTCACATTGATAGATTGAAAAAGTCTAGTAAAGTTTTGTTTGAAAAATTGCGCTGGAATTGACACAGTATGATAGGATGAAATCAGTGTGAATGAACAGGTTTAACATATTAGAATATATTATGTTCCCATACATTATACTAGCATCCGTCGCCCGATCTTGGCAAGTGTCCCAGTGACCGTTTATGTAGAAATGTGAACGCAGAGACCTTTTGTAATGATGTTATACTTATTAAAGTGCATTAAAACTACATCTATTTCCATCCATTATACTTTTCTACTCGTAAACCCTCCGGGATGCTATTCGTGACGCGACGCGGCGCTCACTTTTCAGGAGCGTAATACAGTAAAAAACTCCCTTCTCCTAACCTAAAAAACTCATCAAATTCATCCGCAGTTTTACTACTATCGACTGGGGGTTTAACCCGATGAACTGTTGACAGAGTTTTTAACCCACCTACTGGACCTCTATAAAATAGTTTGTAAGACGACCAAAGTCACCAGCAGTTTTTAAAAGCTAACTAATAATTTCTAAAGGCGGACGCCGGACAATCATGGTGTAATCGTAGTGGTCACATTTCCCCCTGACCGGGCACTGGGAGAGTTGCCAACCCATGCGCCGCGCCGGATGTGGAGGTGATTATTTACGAGTAGAGTTATATTATATTACTGTACCTGATAAACCTTCTCTAGAAGTTACTAGCTTTTTAAACCGCTGATTTTGGTGTAAATGCAGAGTGAGTTCTTTGCGCATGCACCGGTGAATTTATTCAATTTACCGAAAAACACAAGTGTGAACACTTTTGCTTACATACATACATACATACATATAGGTATAATCACTCCTTTTTCTCTAATAGGGTAGGCAGAGGTAAACGACCTAAACAAAGGTAGTTCCGCCACGTCTGACAAGTTTTGAAGGTTATTAATTACAGATAGATCTGTATATAGCTATACATATATGACAGGTTGTCAACCCATCATCGCCTAAATATACCTATCTCAATGAATAATGATTCCTGTCGCAAGGGATGTACCAATCAGAGCAAGATAAGCGCAAGCTGTACCAATAAGCGTTACCAACTGGGATATACAAATAACGGATTTTATTGGCTGTGTTTCCACTGGTGCGCTTAAATTTGCAGTTTCAACGTCATTTTAATGCATCTATCTGTTGCTGCCTCTGTGGTATATTGGTCTGAGTTTTGGATGATCCGGAGGTCCTAGGTCTGATTGCCACCGGTGAAACATAAATTATAATTATCTTGTGTTATCATTTTTAGTTTGGATGGGGCAACATAGTCTGAATCAATTTGCAAAAAGTATGTATCACGGTGTTGGTGGTTGTCTCTGTCGATAGTGGACTATAAATTATATATTAGGTGCTTTCGAAACAGGGTTCATCATCTCCTTAGGCTTGACAAGCAACATGAAAAAAGAAGGCACTACTCAAAACAAAGCTGTGATACTGATGCCAAATAGCATCGATCGGAAGAAGAGAATTATTTAATTGTATATGCAGCAGTGAGTATATTCCCCTATTCGTCATCCTCGCCAATATTTATGAATCGCATTTGTTAGGAACAGAATCGATAAAGGATCCAATCTGTTTTGTATTTTATCGATGGCTCCAATTAGTAATGCAGAAAAGACTATAAGCCTTTGTGCGATACGATGAAATAATAAATGAAATAAATAAATAAAAATAATAAATGAAACTTTTTCGCCCAACCACTGAAGGATTTAACCTATTTTGATAAAACTTGCATGGAACTATCATAGCAGCATACCTACTCTTCCTCTAAAAAAATTTATTGATATTTGACGGAAAAGTCTGAAGCCGGCAAATAGACTACTGTAGTACCTGTTCCTGAGTCGTAACCTAGAAATATCGTGATAATTTTATCTTCTTTCATCAAGTTACCAACCCCGCGGGCGACGAAGTTACTCCACAAGAACGTGACATAAATACAGATCACACTCGAGTACAAACCCAGGTAATATAGAGCAACTTTCCCAAAAAATTCTTCAAACAACTTATCTTCTTATGAAATAGTAGGCTTCCATTACGCGCCTTCACTCGCGGCTGAATGAGGGTTTCCGTAAGAATAAGTAACTTTTCCGAGGTAACAACCAGTCTATGTCCTATTCTAGGATCTAACCGTGTGTGTGCCAAGATTCATTCCGATCCGTTAGTTGAAGCGTGATTGATTTAGGCCCGTATTTATAGTCGGCTCTTGATAATGGTAGCGAGTTTGAGTTCCTATCAGAAATGTAATATTAGTATAAAACGGGCTGTTATAACCATACTTATTGCTCTCAATCTTGTTATCGCTTCATAAATACAAGCCTTATAAACACTCAAACCTTTATATATCCAAACATCCAAACTTTCGCATTTATGATATTAGTGGGATATTTAATAAGAGCTGGCGACTTATCTCTCCATAATCCCGACCTTTTAAATGCCGGATTAGAATCGCGATGAACTAAGTAATCTGAACGAAGCGACGCGGAAAATGAGGGAAATTTAATTTCCGACAAAAATGGAGGAATGAACGATATCCTAATGATCTTAATCTCTTTATTATTTGGGGAAACGCACGGCACCTTTCAATTTCTCTGTGGACGGAGGGGACGCTCTATGAAGGCAATATAATTTGTTCTTGTAAATTCTGATAAAATTGACAAAAATAAAATATTTCATTTTAATAGTTTCCAACGTATAGTACCTACATAGGAATAGTTCAATGTCCTATACTATAGGACATTTGTCGGATTTTGTGTTCAACACGAAGTGTCTATATTTTAAGTTGAAAAGAATATAGGTAATATTTTCAAAATTCAACTTATATAGGTATATGTTTAATTAATTAATTACAAATGTAAGTCGGTTTTGGGACACCCAATATATAGTACCTAAGTAAATATCTAACCTGAATAAAGATGTTATACTGTTCCTTATTTTTACTGTTTCTACATTTTACCGACCCGATTTTTTTTATAATACCAACTACCCGCACCACACTCCCTACAGTTTTAATTACGTCTCTCTCTTTATTTTATTTTAAGATTAATCATTTCTGGTCAAAACCATAAATGATTAATAAAAGTACTCGGAAAAACAAATATAAAACTTGTTTTTCCGCTGCCAGATAGATAATTCTATCCTTTAGGACCATTTTGTCGACTTCCTAAAATGTCGACTTCCCAAAAAGTTGAGTTTCCTAAAATGTTGACTTTTCAATAATTCTTTACTAATACTGGCTGTATTTTTACAGATTTATATTTTATATTTTTGTCTATAGATACTGGCCAGTTTTCCATTGATTACAATTTGAAATATCTGTTTCATATTTAGAACGTCAGCACATGTCATCAGTCCTACTATTTTATTCATTTTAAAAATGGAACATTATCTGGCGATTAGCACTGTGCCAACCTGCCAGCACGCCGCATGTAGGTGGCGTATAACAGACAATCAGGTAAAAGGACATGCATTTGCTGGCTTCCTGATAACGCGGCTTGCGGCTGAATAGCCTATTGTCCACATGTTCTAACCGATACCACGTGTTTACACTGCACACACTGAGTGGACACTTTATAAGTGGCGTAAAGGGACACTCGCATTACCATGGAGTTATGGTGTGTTATGTTATGGCATTATGCATTATGGCAGTAAAAAACTCACTCTACATGTGTTAGTAAATATATTAACTGATAAAAAATTAGTTACATACGCTCGCCGGTAGGGGGCGCATAAAGCATTCCTTTAGAAAAACTGGGGGCAATCAGGAAGTTACGCGGCTTCCACCGCGCCGATTGCAAACTTCACCGCTTACTTATCCAATAGTCTAGTCTGACTTCTACAGGGTGTAAAAAAAATCTTGACTAAAATGGTCACCTGTCATTGTCTATCCTGAGAGAACAGAAAGGGACGGCAACAATTTTGGTTAAGATTTAGTTAAGTCATGCTCTTCACGAATCGAAAGCACTGTTGTGGAGGAATGGGGAAATACTGAAATTCAGAATAGCTTAAGCTGCAGTAGTGATGCTTGTTTAGGTAATGTCAGGACTCACAGTAGAAAATAACATTCTTCTAGTTTGTAGCTTGTTTATAAATAATGAACAGAAATTTTATTGGCAATCGAAGCATTCACAATGATTTCCTTGTGCTATTTACTGCTGTATACAGCACATGCATTTGCCTTGATCTATTACGCAATAAGGGACAGAACCTTTCTTGAACTTGGTACAATTATTTTTGTAATGTTGACAGCTGTTTTGTTTACACGAACCTAGGCCCCTGTCGTAGCACTGCCATATTGCATTCTTTGGAGGCTTGACTGGAATATCAGCGCAACTGCAGCAGCTGGTTTTCCCGTCAGATCCCGTCACGCGAACCGGGTGGCCAATATCCTTGCAATCGCTCTTTCCACCTGAAAAATATCTAGAATTAGTTACAGGTTGCAGATTAGAAAGTGTGCAGTGAATACTAATGTGAATTTATGAGGGGGAATTGAGTAAGTCGAGCGGTCTTTCATTCTTGTAAATGGGGACATCTGGGAACATTTTGCAGAAACATCAGCTCAAAAGTATGATCTTCTTCTGTCGTAGTGTGAGTTTCGAGTCGATCGACCCAATGAACCCTGGTGTCAGAGTTTTTAAACCGCCTAGTAGCACTCGGCAGAAAACAGTATTTGTTCGACTCGAAATAAACTTACCATTAGCCCTTACCACCACGACGAGGGAAACGAGGAGGATCGCAGTCAACTTGAGAACAGCCATGTTGATGCGGTTGATCGGCCTAAAATTTACTGAAGAAGCGTTTAAATACAAAGTCAAAGTCAAATTGTTTATTGCAATACTCAAAATATAGCGATTAATATCCGGTTTTTATCATTATAATTAAGTGTTTCATGGTCATGTTTTTTAATTAGTAGTATTAATGATGATTTACATATTCTGTCGAGCGAGGCGTCACCGATAAATTTATCACTTTCTTATAAACGTATTCTTTGAAATACCTACCTATACCCAAGTACATAGCAGAAAGCGGGATAGTGCATAGTAATTTTATAACTAATCTCTCTATCTCTTTAAGCTGCGCAATGAGATAGAGAATGCGCAATGAACATCAAATTGCATAAAAATGAACGGCCCCAGGTAGCCAATACGGATCGTTGCACATGTTCTTTCGGTTCACGTACAAAGCATGAATATAAAGGACGTTCAGCCTTTTAATAAAACCATTTTTAACAGATTCAGGTTGTATTTTTTATTTAATTTCCATCCGATATTTTGAACCCTTAAGGGCGAGTTCACACCGGAGAGCTAAGCGACGCAACATAGCGCGAGGCTGCTTGAAGATAAATGTCGTTATACCAAGAAGTGACAAGCTGCATCGCGGCCTTATTTTTTTACAAAATTTTATTTTATAACTACAAATTGAAGAACTGTTTCTACGAGTAAAAAAAAGGCCGTGTCGCACAAGGGTACTTCCGTAGATAGTCATTGACGATCACTTGACAACCCTCTTCTCCACCTACAGATAGAGCAGGGTTCCTCAAACTTATGAAACCTACCCTATCGAAGTTTCCAGATGATAGCGCGAACCACTAACCCCAAAAATAAAAGAAAATCGCGTACCCCAGATTGAGAAACCCTGAGCTAGAGCAATGCTTTTCAAATGATGATTGATATTACTACTACAAAATGTAAACTAGAGTTAGGCAACCGTAGCATATTGCTACGAGCGTAGCAATGTGCTACGCACGATTGCGTAGTTTTAATAAACTTGGATATAAAATTTTACGTTCAATATACACGTGAATAAATTCCAATTTTATTTAAGTTTTTATGAAGCAATTCTTGGAAATATATTCAATGTATTCAAAGTCCATCGATTGGTTAATATAAACTTTTTGAAATAACTAATCAGTACAGTTGATTTATAGGTAAACATGTAGTTGGGTAAATATAGAATACAAAAATAACTTTAATAAAATTTAGGATTAGGTGCCAAACCTTCAAAAAGTTCAGCTGATTAATCTAACATTCAAAGCATAATATTTTCTTTGTGCACCTATATATTACACATGATTCTAAACCAAAATGATGAAAATTGAAAAGCGATCTCAAGAGTGAGAGCAATATTAAGCATGGATTTGACAGATCGTTTTGTACTGAAGTGACATTTCTGTTACGAACTCAAATTTGCTGTCACTCTTGAGAGATGATTATAAATACGGGCCTTAATACCTATGTTAGATTCACATAATCAAAAAGTTGATCTAGAAATGATACTGAACTACAATTTTAAACATCTATCGATGTCTATATACATACATACATATAATCACGCCTTTATCCCTATTAGAGTAGGCAGAGCAAAATTAACCTAAATAAAGGTAATTCCGCCACGTCTGACAAGTTTTGAGAGTTATCTAGGATAGGATCTGTATATTGCTATAGTGACAGGTTGTCAGCCTATCGCCTTAATTGCAATACTGAAACCCTCGAATCCCTTAGCTGATTTTTACAGCATGCCCGGGAGGAGATACAGCTGGCACATTCTATGTTTTTCTATCGCTCCCAGTCCAGCATGGAAGTATGTCTATATGATGGTATAGAATAAATAACGAAGGTGTGTGCAGTAAAGTTTGCAATCGCTTCCCGCCGCGCTCCATCCGGTGTGCAATAAAGATGATCGATGGAGAGCGTCCAACTAAAACTACTTATATTTTATACTCTCTGATATAAGTAACTTTGAACACAAATATACAGTACCTATAAGGTAAGTACTTACCTAGGTATGTACCTAGGTACAATTGAGATTTTTAAACTGCTTCCGTGGTCTAGTGGTTCGAGCCATGGGATCCCGCCGCTCCTGGTTCGGAGGTCGTATGTCGTGGGTTCAATTCTCACGGCGGGAACACAAAGTTAATATTTGTCAATTCGTAATATTTTCCCCAGTTTAATTAGGACAATGCAGGTTGAAATGGTATGAAAATACCCTGCAAAATGATAAGCCTATACGCTTACTCAAAGTGGATTTCGAATTTATAATTTTGCTGTCAATATGTGATACCATTATTGGTGTATATGTGGCGTGCATCGGGGCCCGTGGTGTCGTAAATCCGAAATGACATCGACAGCGTGGGATGGGACCGCGCGCGTTAAATTTATATCTCCTGCGACGTGGCATCGGCATAAAACATGTTTACGTTACAATCTGCTTTGGGTCCCAAAGGCTGAGGACATACGACAGGTCATAGATCTGTAATGTTTCAGTTACAACACTCTACTGTTGGGCTAGAGTCTTCTTTCTTGCGGAGTAGTAACTGATATACCACGTTTGGCAAGTGGTTTAATGTGCACTTTTGCCCATTGTATAGGTAAGTAAAATATTTGCATTTATATTTAAGAATTAAATTTTGGTCATAGGAACTTGTTAGAATTTTCATAGTCAGTGAAATAAAAATAACTGCAACATTTTAAAATTAACAAAGAGGAAACGAGAGAATCTCATATTATAGTATTACACTCATCCAAATAATAATCATAAGGAAGGAGTTGGCTTTTCCATCATATTACCGAAAGAGCTCTCAGGAATCACAGTTATCCATTCGTCGATCCGCAGATAAAGCATTTCAAATCTCAAAAAATATTGCGAACCGAAATGAAACTCATAAATCGAAACGAAATATTTCACGTGCCCGCATTCAGAGCATTGCGCACAACTACAGAGCGAATAGTAGAAAGGAAAGGAATAAAAGCTTTACCCTTTCTAAAAACACGTAAATAGAGGAGAGCGGAGAGCGCTCGGTTCGAATGGAGGCGCACACACGCGCACCCTTACATATGGGGAATAAACGACGTGAAATGGGAAAAAAGTTAAATATGTATGAGTGCGGGTAAATATATAAATCGGTATATAGTCGCGTTTACATAAAATAGGACGGGAGAGCGTGCGGCCGGCCGCTTCAGTCGTGCGCGGTTCGCGATACGGGACGCTCGTCCGCAGCATCCTTCATAAACACACTTCCCACGAGTTTCTCACATCCTTATCTGCTCTGAAACTGTGTACGAAGTATGTTAAACAACTTTCCCGGGATGATCCGCTAATTTGACAGTGTGTTTGTGTTGTATCTTTAAGTTTTCAAGTTTCTTTGGACACTTTGGGCTGGAGTTTCTGCAGCTTCGGTAAGCGCCGGCGAAACTTTTCAACAGTTCGTAACACGTTGTTGGCGGGATATTAAACTACGGGAATTCATTTTTTGAATGTGGAAATTTACGATTAGAAATAAAAAGGCCCATAATTTCCGGGTTCTTTTATGAAGCTTTGCGAACAGAACAAAAATATTTTTGGAGCATGTTTTTTTAATTAAAAAGAATGTGATTGATGGGTTTCAATGTGGTTTCAATAGTTGTTGTTTTAACGACTTCGACCTACTATTGTATTAAATCAGTGATTAAAATATATTTTTTTGCTATGTATGTGTTCCATAACTTTACTATTTTTAACAAATTTTAATAGCATCACATTTTACTTATTTATACCTACTTACCTATTCTAAAATGAACTTGTACTCCATGGTGTATATGTTCCTAGGAGAAACTTGTTCAAATATCTAGTTTGGTGGGGAGAATTATCCCCTTTTCTATAACGAATTTTACTTGAATTAGCTTGATCTCACTCATGAGAACTAACGTAAGATCTAAATTTAGCAAATCAATATTCCTGGAATAGGAGCCAGGTAGACTGACTGCAACCTGCACTCTGTTTAAAAATAGAACGGCAGTCTCGCCTTTCTCCTGCCTCCTACGTCGTCAGAAATAATTACCGTCTTTCCCTCGTATCGTTGGTAACAGGATATTTCACTTCTCCAACTCTATTGCATTGGTCTATTGTGAGAAAATTAGTTTTAAACAAGCAGTTCCTTTGAACTTTTCGATTTTGTTCTATTTCTGTAATTGTGTACATTCAATGGTTAAAATGAAGACCTACATATTTTATATTTGGAATTTGCATTGAATTGAAAATAATAGGTATACTTAGATGACTACATTGAATACCTATATGAAGTTTTATAAATAAGGATGTAAAACTTAAATAAGAAAGAGACATACCTAAACTATACAGAGTGTAAAAAAAATTACTGCGTTAATTTCAACCACAATATTCTGCTCATAATACCAAACAACTTTCCCAAAGCAGAAAAATTTTAGCTCAAAAAAAAAGTACCTTTTCCATACAAAGATGCTTTCCGGGATATGCAGTTTTGTAGTGACAAGGCAAAATTTTATTACGAGCTAAAAATTTAGTGCTTTGGGAAAGTTGTTTGGTATCATCATTAGAAAATGTGGTTGAAAGGAACGCAGTACTTTTTTTACACCCTGTATTATTATATTATATAGGATCAAAGTCAGAACAATATTATAATATGTCAAATTCACCTTTTTAAATTTGAAATGCAATAAATTTGACAACGGGTTCGTTCATAGATATCCTATTCTTTATTTGGACTCCAGATTCCAGATACTAAAATTGATAAAGTTATTATTAGCTTAATTTATGTTTCCTACAATCAAGACTATTGTTTTAGCGAACTTTCAACAGGTTGTCTAATCATTATTTATTAACGACGCGTTGAAACTAAAGGTCAATCACACACCAAGAAGCGACGCAAAGAGACGTGGCGCGCACTTATCAACAGCATAATATAGAACTTTATTTACATTGCAAAAAAATGATATTTCATTGATAAAACTTGTAAATTCTGGCTTCACGCTGTCATTTCGTGGTACAGTGAGATGCATCTTCAAGCATCTTTACTTCCCGGTCTGAACAAAACACCCCTAATGAATGGCATTCCCGAAACAAAAAAAATACAACACTCTTTAAAAACATTCGAAGTAGGATATACATATATAGTACGGCTGTTAGCCGGAAAAGTTTGCAAACTGGCGTGATGGGATGAATGGGTCTCAGACTGGTTGTACACATCCTAAGGTAACTTTTGAGATATGTTGCCCTGGTGGGTACACTCTATGGTTCTGCAGGCAGGGTCGGTTAGGTTACAATATAGGAGCAATTACAGTATTTCAATTATATAGGAGTGGTGCTCGAACAAAGTTTGGAGCACACCCTGGTCAAATTCACATCGTGGTGAAAAAAATCCAAAATGGCGGAAAAAAAGATGGCCGCCATACAAAATAAAAAGTCGAATATCTCCTAAACGATGAGAGATAGATGGAGAGTGCTCGAATAAATGTTATAGGGAATGATAGTAGGTAACCTCCGGTGATCAAGAAAATCCAATATGGCGGATCCAAAAATGGCGCCTGATAAAAAAATGCCCGGATCGGGCTGTAATTTGGCTGGTGAGATGTTATTGAAGTACTAATTCGATATTGATAGTTCGTTTTTCAAATCCAACGTTTTCCAATTGAATTAGTTCTTCAATAACCTCTCATTAGCCAAATTTCAGCCTGATCGGAGCATTTTTTATATCAGGCGCCATTTTGGATCCGCCATCTTCGATTTTCGTGATCACCAGAAGTTACCCACTATCATTTCCTGTAACATTTATTCGAGCACTCTCCATCTATCTCTCATCGTTTAGGAGATATTCGACTTTTTATTTTGTAGGGCGGCCATCTTGTTTTCAGCCATTTTGGATTTTTTTTACCACGATGTGAATTTTACCAGGGTGTGCTCCAAACTTTGTTCGAGCACCACTCCTATATCATTGAAATACTGTAATTGCTCCTATAGTAACCGAACCGACCCTGCCTGCAGACCCATAGAGTGTACCCACCAGGGCAACATATCTCAAAAGTTACCTTAGGACGTGTACAACTAGTCTGAGACCAATTCAACCCATCACGCGAAAGTGCAAGCTTTGTCCTGATTTTGATCGTTAACCGCCGTACTAATAGGTTGAAACCTTATTTATTTAGAACAATTTATTTGTTACGGAGTTCGACCCTGACAGCGTGAAGCCAGAATTTACAAGTTTTATCAATGAAATATCATTTTTTTGCAATGTAAATAAAGTTCTATATTATGCTGTTGATAAGTGCGCGCCACGTCTCTTTGCGTCGCTTCTTGGTGTGTGATTGACCTTTAGTTTCAACGCGTCGTTAATAAATAATGATTAGACAACCTGTTGAAAGTTCGCTAAAACAATAGTCTTGATTGTAGGAAACATAAATTAAGCTAATAATAACTTTATCAATTTTAGTATCTGGAATCTGGAGTCCAAATAAAGAATAGGATATCTATGAACGAACCCGTTGTCAAATTTATTGCATTTCAAATTTAAAAAGGTGAATTTGACATATTATAATATTGTTCTGACTTTGATCCTATATAATATAATAATACAGGGTGTAAAAAAAGTACTGCGTTCCTTTCAACCACATTTTCTAATGATGATACCAAACAACTTTCCCAAAGCACTAAATTTTTAGCTCGTAATAAAATTTTGCCTTGTCACTACAAAACTGCATATCCCGGAAAGCATCTTTGTATGGAAAAGGTACTTTTTTTTTGAGCTAAAATTTTTCTGCTTTGGGAAAGTTGTTTGGTATTATGAGCAGAATATTGTGGTTGAAATTAACGCAGTAATTTTTTTTACACTCTGTATAGTTTAGGTATGTCTCTTTCTTATTTAAGTTTTACATCCTTATTTATAAAACTTCATATAGGTATTCAATGTAGTCATCTAAGTATACCTATTATTTTCAATTCAATGCAAATTCCAAATATAAAATATGTAGGTCTTCATTTTAACCATTGAATGTACACAATTACAGAAATAGAACAAAATCGAAAAGTTCAAAGGAACTGCTTGTTTAAAACTAATTTTCTCACAATAGACCAATGCAATAGAGTTGGAGAAGTGAAATATCCTGTTACCAACGATACGAGGGAAAGACGGTAATTATTTCTGACGACGTAGGAGGCAGGAGAAAGGCGAGACTGCCGTTCTATTTTTAAACAGAGTGCAGGTTGCAGTCAGTCTACCTGGCTCCTATTCCAGGAATATTGATTTGCTAAATTTAGATCTTACGTTAGTTCTCATGAGTGAGATCAAGCTAATTCAAGTAAAATTCGTTATAGAAAAGGGGATAATTCTCCCCACCAAACTAGATATTTGAACAAGTTTCTCCTAGGAACATATACACCATGGAGTACAAGTTCATTTTAGAATAGGTAAGTAGGTATAAATAAGTAAAATGTGATGCTATTAAAATTTGTTAAAAATAGTAAAGTTATGGAACACATACATAGCAAAAAAATATATTTTAATCACTGATTTAAATACAATAGTAGGTCGAAGTCGTTAAAACAACAACTATTGAAACCACATTGAAACCCATCAATCACATTCTTTTTAATTAAAAAAACATGCTCCAAAAATATTTTTGTTCTGTTCGCAAAGCTTCATAAAAGAACCCGGAAATTATGGGCCTTTTTATTTCTAATCGTAAATTTCCACATTCAAAAAATGAATTCCCGTAGTTTAATATCCCGCCAACAACGTGTTACGAACTG